>VXAX01001764.1:199585-232679 GCA_013399835.1 Leptocoma aspasia
TATATATATATATATATATTTCTTTAGCATAAACAGCTTAAAAGATCTACAGGTATTTAGATGCAAAGAAGTCCAAACCAGCAATTCTCCGCGTAAAAGTACAATACATGAAAAAAAAAACAAACCCAAAACCTATTAAACGTTTAATAGTGCTGTTATCTCATTTTGGTTTCTGAGGATACCTGGCTGTAATGGATCCTCAATGTACAGCATTGATGGTCTGTAGCCATCCAACATGCTTTTCTGCACTTCATCCTTGGCAACATAAGAGCCACCATCCTTTATTCGGATTCCAGTCTTCAGGTAATTGAAGTGACGTCCATATAATTCAAAAAACTCTATTAAAAGAACACCATAGTTGGCATTGGGCATACAGGCATCTTCCCTGGGATGCAGCTATTAAGAAGAGAGAGAAAAAAATCATTCTTTTAAGACTTCAAGTTCTTCTCTTTTTCACAGAAAACATGTCTAAATACAGTAATAAAAAAATAGACATGTCTAAATAAAGTATTTTTCCTTGATAAAGCAGTTTTGCATCTTTAAAATAAGGTGCAATGACAACTTTTATAAAATAATTACCTCTTCAAAAAGAGGCTGTCAAGCACTACTTTTTTTGCATTTGAACTTTTAGTCCAATAAGTGAACTTCAATAAGCACTAAAGGCAGGGTTCTTGTAAAAAAGCAGATATTTGCACCTCACAAACCTGGGTCTGCAATACAAATACAGACTTCTCATGTGCTCAGCTATATACAGGATCCCCTCTGCTGTTAAGTATGCAGCCTGAGAGGCAGCCTGCGTGAACAAAACCAGCTGAGAACTGTAACAGACATGAAACCTAACTTCTTTTTTATTATTATTTTTTAAATGAGCAAATGGAAGTCTTGTTACTCAACATAAGAAAAAAATTGATTATGAGAGATTTTGGTTTTAAATTATATGCATGTTGCCCTTATTTCTTTTGTGCTCAGCAGGGAACTGCAAAGGCACTCAGCAAACACTGAGCTTCAGTTCCTGGCTCAGGTTTTAGAGTAATTACAGTCTGGAAAAGTATGGACATACACTTGCAAATACAGTTATATGTAACATTCAGGTCAGGAAAAAGAACAGGGCTGATACAGACAGAAATCAGCTACTTCATATATGTCCAGTATTTCCCTCCCCCAGGCACAACAATATAGATCTAGCCCATGCATTCTGTTCTATTAGATTTAAGAGGAGGTCGTAAAATGTGTTTGATATCAGCTTAGAAACTCAGAGAACCAAGATTACACTGCGTATGTGAAAGCACATACAGGGTGTATGACCTGGAGACCAAGTGTTATAAAGGACAGCTGCAGCTAACAGCAACCTTATGGAACTCGTTCCAAGCAAGCTATACAATATTCAAGTTGTTTTACCATGAATTACAGATGTCATATCATGTATCAAAATCATATGTATCAGTGCCTGGCACTGGTACACCAACAGATGTTCTAAACACCTTTTGTACCAAAAGTATCAGTATCAGAGAAGGAACAGAACACAGGTGGGACATACTTAATTTTAAATGAAAAGGGGGTGCAACCCTAAAAAAATGATAGCTTAAATTATTAAATTTAAGGGTTGATCAAATTCCTTCTTAAGGTGATGCCCTTAGGCACCAATGGCATTGACAGATTCCATTGAACTCACCTGAAGGAAACTGACAGCCATTAAAAAGAGACTATAAGAACCAATTCCACCTGTAAATACTTCATTAAGGTCCCTCTGCAACAGGAACTGTTTCAATACTAAAACTAGAAATGGTAACACAGGATATTTCTGAAAGAGAAAAACAAAGCTGTTACAATACTGTGACGCATGCATAGAAAGGAGGCTAAGAGAGCATACTGAAACTGTTCTATTATATTTTGTCTTTAAGCTAAATATAAATCTAACCTATCATTTTTAGTAACAGTGGAGAAGCCAATGCCCTGCCTGTGATCAACACAGGTATTTTACCTGTTTGACTCTGGTGGCAGATATTAACAACAGAAAAAAGTTATTACATCATAAAATCAGAAGTATTTGGGTTGAATATATAAATATATATATATATACACACATTTGCTTTTCTCATACAAGTGGAAAGTATAGCAAAGGAAGAACTGTAGAGATATCAACATCTGTAACAAAACTTTCTTGCTACAATTGAGAGGTAACTCAAAGTGCACTGAGGTTTCTGTCCTGCAAGTGCTTTGGATGTCCAGAGTTAAAGAAAGCCCTTCAAAATTACTACACCCAGGTAACATTTTCAAAGCGAAATACCTTTGGGTAACTGGTCCTTTAAAGGGTTTATCTGCATGGATTCCCCTAAGAGGTGTGGTGAACACAGACCTCTGGGACAGCAGAGGAGGCTGGGCTATGCCTGCACTCTGTACACCCCCCACAGGGGAGGGCCAAAAGAGGCTCAATAATATCACTGCTTTTATCAACACAGAGCCAAAATGTTCCTTAGTGTCACAGATGAAATGTGGGTCACGATGTCTGTGACTGCAAAGAGATTAAAGGGAAAGAAGAATTTTGCTAAGAACTTCTCTGCATGAGCCTTATGGTGAGTATTGGGAGCCCTATTTAACTGAAGATCCCTAACTATCTAACTGAAGATTCTGAACTATTAAGAACTTCCAGTCACAAGCTGAAGTGTGGAATATCAGTATATACCAAAATTTAAAGATGGGATTTTTCTCAGAAAACTGCATACCCATAATAAAGGCTCCAACTGCCTCGGACTTCCTAAATAACCTGGATGAAGAGAAAGAGGCATTTCCAAGCCTAATGACAAATATGGCATCTCAGTTAGGCATTGAAGTTATCTGGGACAAAAATAAGACCCAAGAGAATGCCCTACAAGTGTTTTATAGAGTGCCTCAAGAACACCAGCCAAGTCACTTGGCAAGAACACACCAAGTTTTCTCCAAGTCAAACAAAGGACCCTCCACAGCAGCACAGCTGCCTGTGCCACCTCTTCCTCAGCCACCCGTGCTCAAGGCCAGCTGTGGTGTGGCACAGCTGCACAGCCTTGGCTCAGCCTGATGGGAAAACAGCCCTGTGGGAAAGCAGCACGTGGGAAGCCTTGCTGGGAGTGCCTCCACTGTGCTTCAGAGCTGCTTCCCATCTCAGCTGTTCCCTGCTCTGTCAGCCCCAGCCACGCTGCCCTGCACTGGTGCTGACCCTGACCTACCCACAGCCTGGACATCCTCACTGGCCACCTCCCTGCCAGGCACTGGCCACTCTGGGAGCTGACCCCACATACTGGCACCAGATCTGCTCTGCTCTTTGGGCTGGGGGTACCACGGGGCCGCAGCCTTGTCCCTGCTGCCACACACAGCTCCTGCTCCATCCCCAGGGGCACAGACCCCTCTCGGCCCCTGACCCAAGGCCAAAGGGTCACAAGTAACCCAGGCAACTTGATTTTCTGTGCTTTCACACACAAAAACACCTTCAAGCTTTCATGAGAAGACTATCTCTCATCTTGAAATTCAGAACACTTAAAACAGGGATTAGTGCATTTTTCTTAATAATTGTACCATTAAAACTACTCCACGTTTTATTCTTGTATTTTAGTATCTTCATGCCTTTTAAGGCAATATATCTAAAACTTAAGAACATCCCTCAGCATTATCAGACAATAAAAAACAACAGAGTAAAAGTGCATCTCTAGTAAGGATACATTCAAAGTAAAACAGAAAATAAAATTCAGTTATCAAATACTCAGCGTGTAGTTCCATGAGAATGTTGCCTAACCTTGATAAAATCTTTGATGAGCTGGGCTGCTTTAACCCCATTCTGTACATTAAAGCTTATATCAACTTTTACTTCAGTGAAGGAATCTGTCAGTTTAATAATAGGTACCTGCAAAAGAAAGATACAGTAAGTCAACACAGATTTCCAAGACACACTTGGTTTCATATGTAACTTATATGCACCAGTAAACCTGAAATTTTTCATGGATTTATAGAGAGGAGGTAGGCAGTGAAATTAGGACTTCTATTTATGAACTCACTTGCCTTGCCAATCTGTTTACATGAACTTTGCTTTTCTAACTCATAAACGCTATTTTCAATTTACTGTCCTGCTGAACAGAACTTAATGCTTCACCTTCCAGGTGATTTATTTTGGATTGATTTGGGTGATTTGCTGTTGCAGCAGCTCAGCTCTGTTGGAGACCCCAGACACCAGAGGGAGACAAACACTGGAGAAACACAGAGAAATAGTCCTGGAGACATCAGAAATGACACAACTCATGTCACCGGGGTCATCACTTCCTCATCAAAACGAACTTCAAACAAGAAGTACAAGATATGGAGAGTACTCTGATGTATCTCCACCTGAGTGACGGCCAAATTACCTCTCTCTACTAATAATAGCTATGACTTAGATACTCCAATATTCTTACAACTCTTACACTTGGCAAAAGGTAGGAAATTATAACGGAATTAATCTATTTTTTGCAAGACATACCACTACCTATTTAGGCAAGGCTGTACTAAGTACTTCTTTGTGAAAACTGATTATACCTGCTTACTTGCAAGAAGAAAAAAGAAATTACTTACTTATGTAAAAACTCAGGCCAGAAATGCACTAGTTTAAAAACATCAATGCACAACACTGACTAGTCCAATCTCTCTTAAAAGCAACATGTTGTGCATATGAAATATTAGACAATTTCCACAATAGAAAAAATGCTTTTGTTATTGCACTTATTTTGTCAGTAATAAAAATCATACTAATTTAAAAAGTTCTATATGTTCTATTTCAAATTTAATATACAAAATAGTTTCTGCTTATGAAAATTCATTCTTTTAGCCAACATCTTTCTTTGATTAGAAATTTAGCTTAGAACAAGGAAATACCCTCTTCCCCCCAAACTTACAGTTGCTTTATCTAAAACCTTTACTGAGTTTTCATCTGCTACATTGTGCTTTCTAAGAGCTTCTTCCAGGGTCCAAAGAGGTAATGTCTCCCATTTTCCAAACACAACTAAATCAATATCACTGAAATGGAAAAAAATATATTTATTCAAATTAAAAGACCAATACACTTAAAATACAAACAACTGACATCTATACATAACTCGAATAAAGCTGGCAGAACATAGCTGAACCAAATAATACTTCTGATTTTTCTGAGGAAATGGTTGGAGATGAACTCTTACACTTGGGGAAATACAGACCATTTCAGGTTACCTAGAGGAGGGGACAGATAAACATAAATCAATTAGGCTGCAAAGCCTAAGATTAGTCTCCTCAGGCCACACTGTGAGCAGAGAGGCATCAGCTTCTCTGGAGTGAATCAGAGCAAGAAATTAACTTGTGAATCACCACCTTTGGGCTGTATTTATCAGGAATGTCAATTTAACACTGACACAGAAAGGAAAAGTCCTGTTTCCCATCCTCTACCCCCAGATGCATGACCCTGTCTCCTCCTTTGCTCCAGGCTTGGTATTTGCCTAATCCACAGCAAATCAGTCCAACCTATTAATGGGTCTGGCAGAAACCTTCTTCACTTCCCCTTTAAAGAACCCACAGAACATTCTGGGGTAATTTCCTGCCTCTTTGCATCTCTAAGTTGGTTTTCTGGATGATCAGAGCACCAGAGAGTACAAGGTACGCTGCTGGCCTGTAGTGCCAAGAACAGGAAGCAAGGAAAGGGAGAAGGAAACATGGCAACTTGGACTTCAGGAAGCAACAAGCTATTAAGTAAGATCAAGCCACTAATTAACTTCACTCATTAACTCAGCTCCTTGAAGAGGTGTCTCCATCACACTACACTTCCTCCCTGTGCACACACATAATCATTTCATTACACAGGGAGCTGACACCCTAATTCAATCCCTGAACTCAAATTCAGAAGGTGGCTGGTGTCACATCTGAAGCCAGTGAGGGCTACTGTGAAATCCTAAGCTTCTCCCCTTTGCTCCCCAAGTCCTTTGATTTCCCTGCTTGGCCAGGAACACGAAGGAGGTGAGTGTGTAACCCTATAGTTATGCCAGCAGGGTGCTTCAGTGATATGGAAAACTGTGTAACAGAAAACACAAAAATGTTTAGAACTACTTCCCCCTGCAACAGATTCTATAGATCTGCTGACTGACAAACACCACCGCTTTACCAACCCCAAAGAAACTACATCTGCATTAGATGAGCTGTCTCCTGCCAAGCAGCAGCTCAGCCACAGACCACTGGGCTGACAGGGACAGGCAGCACCTGGCTGCTTTCAGAAATGTGTTCAAAACTGGCTGGGAGAGCAGGAAATGCTGCTGGACATGACTCTTCTAAACCAAATTAGTGTTAAACCCACTGCTGGCAGTTAAAAACAGGAGACATTTTCCTGATGCACACCAAGAGAGAAAAAGCAGCTCTGTTGCCACCTTGAGCATAGACACTGCCTGCAAAGGGATGCAGAGATCCAGCAGCAAAGCAACTGTGTGCCCAAACCTTCAACAGCAGCTTAAGTTAATGTACACGGAACAAATCCCAACAAAGAGAAAGCATTAAACACACTTCAGGCCTTTCTGAATCCCAGAGCCTGAAATTTAAACAAACTGTCACTGAGAGGTAGGGAAAATCTAGGGCAAAGGGAAGCTTTGATAGAAGGCAACAGTGAATTAGTGACCAACACACAAATGATGACTATTTTGCAAGTTTGGCAAGCACTGCCACAGGAAGGTTTTTTGTGGGTTTATGTACTGTATTTGAAGTACCTGCATTTGTTCTCCCCCAAAACCTCACCTGAAACAAATACTCAAGAAAGCCACTATATGACAACAGAAAAGCATTTTTCTTGCATCTGTTTCAAAACAATCAAGCAAATATAGTAAAGTATCCATCAACCAGCCAGGAATATCTCTCTGGCATTATCAGCATCAAATCAAATTTAATTAAGCCTATTTAAAATAAATTTTAAAAAGGCCGGGAATGAGGCCAAATATGAAAACAATGAATATTTGTACGCCTCACTTCTGGCTTTGCAAACAAAAACTGAGAAATTAGACTTCCTTACAACTCCTGAAACTAAAGCAGATACTAAAGCATCTGTCAGGTTCTTTCCTTTACAAATAGGGATGAAACGATGAGGATACCCCTCACCTGCAGTCAGTACTAGATGTTCTCCTGTTCCCAAAGTATGGAACTTAGTTCAAAAGTTATCCTCAGATTTATGCTATTTAACAGTGTTTATCCCCTGCAGCCATTTAAGCCTTTCATTCATTTCTATTTAATTGTCATAAATACTCACAATTTCTACACAGAAGATACCAGTGTCACTAATTAAAGACTCTTTATGAAAACTAGCAATAAATTTGGAAAAGGTAGATGTTGACTATTGTACAAATTTCACAATAGAAGACTAAAAGAAAAAAACAATTCTGTATGTAACATTTTCTCTTCAGCGCTAACATTAACAATGTGATGTTAAAGGTTTCAATTCAGTCATCTGTGGAGATAAAATTTACCTTTTCTTTTAGGGTCAACATCCTCTTTTGGTATTAATAAAGCCAAATCCCAGCATAAGCCTTTTTTGACCACACGGTAATTCAGAACCTTCTACTGATACATGCAAGATCTATACAGACACATGTTACAGTCAATAGTCTTATTTATTGTATTTCTGTACACTTTGCAGAGAACTAATAGCTTAACACTTTCTTAGCATAACAAGTATTGACACAAGTAACACAGATCCTGGGAGAGCACATAAATAACCCCAGGGTTACAGGTCCAACAAGTTACTTTTCTTTTGTGTGGAATTTACACTGAAAAATTACTAACCTTGTAGGTAGATATAAACCAGTTTTAAAACTTCCAAATATCTGCACCTAAAACACAAGAAAAGTATATATAAGAAAACATACAGGAAGAAATAAGAATTTTTTCAGGCTTCAGAAGACAAAGAAGTCTATTAAGCTGCTTGTAAAGGCTGGCTATTGCTACCCTCCATTGGTAGATTTTGGTATTGCTAACAGGCACTAAAGACTTCTGTTAAAGCATACGCATCTTCAATGCACTACAAACAGCTGATCCTCATTGTTTTTACTCATAAAACATTAATAACTTTGACTTTTCTCATAAACAACTGCTTGGCAATGTAAAAATTGTTCCCACAACCAAATTTGTCAAAAATCCAGAACCCAAGATTTTTAAATGCTTAACGATGACAGAACATTTAAGAAAAATAGTATCAGATTAAGTTGCTTTTTGTTTTCACATCTCAAAGTATACCTCTCAGTATTTAAGCATTTTTGAAGTTTAACGTATTTCCATTGCTTTGCATACTTTAAAAAAAAATCAATTCTATCATGACCCATTTTTTTCTGCATTACAAAGCAAGAAGCACAACTCTATTTCTGCTTAAACAACAAGCAAAAGTTTCATAAAGCTTCACATCCCACAGAATTACTTTATTATGCTGGATTTTTACTAGCACTGGAGGTGTAAATCATCAGGTTTCCCCTGCAAGCTGTCCAAAACCATGCTCTCATTACTTAGCTAAGCTTTGCAGGGAGGTCGGACTCATGTGCTGAGTCTCAAAGGGGGGTTGGGGAAACTTCAAAGTAAAAAATATCTACACATTTGGGCTAATTTTCAGCCATTCTTCTGATGTGTTTCCTGGAGCCACCTTATACAGACTTGAGTATTCTGCTTTAATGAGTCTCATACACCAGCTTGATTGCCACCTATTTGTATGCCAAGTGACCCACTTTTTATGTTTTTCCCCTTCAGGATAAGAAAAAGGGGGAGACAGGAAAAGATGATGTTTTGCAAGTGCCTTAATACTTCAACAGACCAAGAAGCAGTTTGAGTGCTTCTTCCTGATTATTTTTTATCACTTCACTCCTCTTAGCCCCTCACCCCACGCCCAATAAAAAGTACATACACAATTTAACACTGAAAGTTCATAGCTTCTCCAACTGGCAGAGACTGTTAGAGGTGCCACAGCACAAACGTCAATATTGTACAAAAGCATAAAGGCATCAGAAAGCTAAGAATGTAATAATAATAATTATCACTATTTTCAATCCAGGATAGTATTATAAGTACCCTCCGTGAAACTGGGTTCAGTCAAACCAGGATTCATTTGGGCACCAAAAACACCAGAAAAGTGCTTTTGCACAATAAAACAGCCACTGATGGGTTTGGAAAAAACTAAATGTGCTTTCACATTATCAAACAAAATAGCGTGTTCAGCTGAACTGCAAAGAGAGCCTTTACTGAATAAACAACCCTGAAAGTATTCATAAACTTACTGATACAACATATATGACCTTTACCAAAAGGAATGAGACAACATCTGCTCTTGTACAATGATTTGGAGTATGAGAAACACTGAACTATTAAAAAAGAAACCCACACCCACACTTCAGCCACTCTCTCAGAAAAACTGGAAAGACAAAAGAGGAAGAGCGGGGAAATCAGAACACAAATTTTAAAGGATTTTGATTTATTATCAATTTGGAATTTAAATTGTTGAAGCTCTGTAGCCATGCATGTATTTAAAGCATCCCAAACCAGAACACTATTATGGCTTGAGATGTGAGCATCTGTTTTTGTGGTGCGCCAATGCTGCCGACCATGTTTTTATTGTTTGTGGACAAAGATCTGTATTTGCACTCATAAAACAACTTCAGTCTGCACAGTATTGTAATGACTCCTACTCCTCTATGTTATTGTTACTGTTTATCCCACATTTCTGTGAACTTGTTCATATTAAATTCCACAGTTCCTAAAGGAGCTTTAATTACAGTATGTGTCCAAATACATGCTCACTAAGCACAACAGGACTTGGAAACCCACAAAAGCATGGTACATTTCTGGCACCAAAATACCTCTGTCAAAACAACCAAAAAATCCATCCACAGCCAATTTAATTTCCCTTTCTTCTACGTCTTTCAGTAGAATTTTCTGTAGTTTGTCGAACTAGAGTTCATCTTTTTACTTTCATTCCCAATCACAGTATTCTCATAACTGAAGTGTGTAAAGTATGCAACATTCCCTCTTTTCAGATCTATGTGGTCACATGACATGAACCTGAGGATATTATGACAAATGTATCCTAAATTCAACTGTGTAAGTACTTACTTGTTTAGTAGCCAAATTTTCCTACTGAACTGGTCAAAAATCTTTGTCTTAAAATGTTTTCATTTAAATGTTTAGGGTTGTTTGGTTTCAGCGTAATTAAAGTGTTTTCTTATGGTCAGAGCCCTGCTGATGCCAAGAACAGTTCTCACTTATTAGGAATGTTTCCTTCTAAGCACATTCCCTTGAGTAAGCGAGCAAATGACACAATTGCTAACTTCTATAAATAAAGTAACAGTTTAGGATACCTAGTTTTACCCCCCCTCCATCTGCTTTTTCAGCCTTTTCCTAAGTGGAACAGCGGAGGAAAAAAAAAAGGACGTTCTCGGGCATATTCCACATGTATATTCTCTGTACATTTAAACTCATATTTTCCTTTTCTTGGTATCTGATTTTTATGTATTTATATATTTTTTATGTCTTACCTATGTGTTTAGTGAGAAACTACAAGCTAAATGTGTATGTTTAACTTCCAAGTTTATTTTAGCTGGTTTGGCTACATCAACGACTCAAAATGAACAGCTTAAACATTAACTCATCCCTTTACACTACAGCTAGAGCTGAGGACATTGGACCAGATAACACTCCACCTTCTCAGAGCATGTACTCAAAACCTGAATCTTAGAAGTAGCTAAACCAACACAGATTTTCAAAAGGTTAGTGATTAACTCAAAGGACTGAAAAATTACAAGAGACTGTCCAAGTCGAACACAGTTGAGTTCAGCAGTCCAGCTCCCAGGCTGATCTGGCAAAATAAGTTTTAGAAAAATAACACCACAGTAATGCTGTTGTCACCATTCAGCTCCCTTTTAGCCTCCAGAAAACGGAAGGACATACAAAAGGAGAATTCTTCCTCAACGTAACAACTGCAGACAAAATGCAGTTGGGCTTTGAAGAACAGTTACTGACTTGAGAAAAAGGAACTGGCACACTCTCACTCTCTAACATTTTCAAGCACAGCAGAGAAAGACAGCCCTGGCAGTTTTAACTGGCACTAATTGAAAAGTGAATTTCACTTTTTCAACTACACAGTGTGTCCTTCCTCTCAGTCATGTTACAGCTAAGCCCAGTGGTCAGCTGTTGCTTGTGGTAGAGCTTGTAATTTGCTTCCCTTCCTTAAATACCTGGTGGCTACAAAAAACTTTCAGCAGCTTAAAGAAAGACTATTTTCTCAAGGATGCAAAGTTATATATACACACACACATATATGTATGTTATATATGTATGTAGAAAAGTTACTTTTAATACAATAGACTTTCACAGATCAAGCCTGTCGCACAGAGTATCTCTGGAAGCAGTATGTTCTTGTGCCCCATTCAAGGTGCTAGTGGTAACAAAGACAGATCCCATGGTAATAAATCCATTCACCCCATTAGACTAGTTAGGTTTGCAGCACATAAACTTGCCTAGGAAATAGCAACATCTCTAGGCTGAAGCAATCAGTGGTTTTGGTGAAATCCTCTCCACCCAGGCACTGGCAGGGTGTGGCACCCACACTGTTCCCCACACTATTGCCTGTCAGACCTCCACTCCTGCTCTTGATTAGGGTCCACCTGACTGTTTCACTGGGTTAGAGGAGAGCTGTGCAACACCTGTGCCACATGCTGCTCTCGTACACAGTTCCCATGGAAAGGTTACTGCATTTGCTCAAAGAGAAAATTGCCAGATACGTTGAGTAATGACTCTACCACCTCCCTCCAGCTGTGCAAAGGCAGCAATCACCGAGTGGAGAGTGCTCCTTCCATAGGATGCTCACTGATACATCGTCCATAACAATAACCACTTTGAAACTGTGAGTATATTTTACACACAAACCCACACACCACATACATAAAGCTTATACAGAATTCACATTCTGTCGTATTCTGCCAATTTCTAAAAAGGCACTCCAAAAAAACAGGTTAAGAAGATTTGAAATGAACAGTGGATTTAAGTCACTCATGTCAAAATACTGTCTTTTACTGTGGCAGGATCAAAGAGCATTCCTTATAGTAGAGATTCTGCTGTCTGAATCTGGTTTGCTATTTTGGCTAACAAGCCCTTATTTTCAGCTACTGTTATCTACAAATAGATGACTACAGCTAAAAATTTACATTCTGTAAATGAACACAATATTAGTAGAAGAATACAATTAAACTAGATTCAATTATGCCAGAAATCCAACTGTGTCCCCATAAAACCATACTGACTTATAAATGCAACTTCTCTGTCTTCTTTTTAGTCTAACATTTATAAAAACAAACCACAGCTCTGAATAGGAGAAACTCTCGTTTTGAATGAATATGTACTAGCAAAAACCCATCTTCAGTGGAAAGAGGCATTACACAGCTCAGCACACAGATCTACAGATTTGTTTCTTCCTAAGCACAGGAACAGACTCCTAAACACAGACTCCTGAGTTTTTTTAAATTTGTAAAATATATCAATTTAGTATAACTGCTCATTAAGAATACCACAGTCTACATAATGTGACAGTGCTGGTACACCACCTTAACAGATTTATTCAAGATCACAGGTCTTTGGACTAAAAGGCCTACTACTAAAGATAGGAGTTTCAGAAGATTTTTTTAAACCAAATACATGCATACATATCTGATATGTTCCCATTCATCTTATCAAATAAATATTCATGAGACTGAACATTGCCGCACCTTACGCCTTTTCTTTGACTACAGCAGGACTAACTTGTCTTTGATCCTATGTGTGATAGAAAATGTTACCCTGTATTATTTGGGAAAGAAAGATCACCTCTCTCATTTCACCAGAAGTCTTTTTATGTTTAACATGGAAAAATAAACAGCATTTGCAATATTCAATATTCTATAAAATAAATAGGCACAGAATGTTGCTTTTACATATTAACAAATAAAACAATGTCCTACTCACATCTGCATTAGGCCAGAGCTCTTTGATAACATTTTCTATTCTGCTCACCACTTCCATCCGCATTCTCTCTTCTTCAGGTCTGGGAGACATATACTTATAAAAGTCAATGATTTCTTCATGAAGACTAAGAAAGAAATAAAAAAAGAAAGAACAAAAAGTCAGAAAAAACCCCACACGCAAATGAAATATCAACTCTTCTAACCAAAAATGCTTTCTAAGCTCCTAGTTCCCAATTCCGTTATGGGGCCATTTTAGAGCAGAATGCAATTTTTTAAAAAATCCACATTCACAACACTTTGTAGCATTTAGTTCCACATTAGCTTCTTATGCCAACAGGTCAATATTGCACTTGATTTGCTAAAAGCATGGAAGCAAATGTAAATCCAAGTGTCTTCAATTCACATTGAAAGTCACACAGTATTTTAACGCCAGCATAAGACAGAAATGGTTCAGTCTTCAACTATGAACGCAGCTGTAGCTCTGAGTACACACTTCACAAAAACACTTCCTAGTCAGCCCCTTGGCACCAGGCAGGGAGTTTCAGGCAGCAGTCTGTATTCAGTACCATGCTTGCAAAAGTTGACAGTAATTGTGCCAGTATTAGAGCTAGAAAAACTGCTTATTTTACTGCTTATAGAAGTCACATAAACTAAAAATGTACTTTCCCCCATAACCTCAGAAAATATGTAGTATGCATGCAGCAGCAGTTGCTCGGAGAATAAATGACTGACAGACAGTTAAGCCATATATAATTTACCATATTACATGTGTTTTTCATTGTCAGTAAGCTATGTTTAGCTTGCCTGTAATGAGAGCTGAAATAAAAATGTCTTCATACAGTGTTACAAATTTCTGTGCTTCTGTAGTACCAGAAACACATCATCAACTTGACTAATAATGTAATTCCAGCCACAGAGTAACTAAATTAATTTCATTTGTTTCCTGAAATGACCACTATAGTAATAGCTAGTTATCTCTTAAGAATGCATTGTTTCTAGTTACCAAATACAACTGCATCTTTCATTAAAGCTCTGAGGGACCACCAGAAGAGAGCAATTTATTAAGACCAAGCCCTTAGCTGAGATGGGGAATCTAATATTTCCCTACTGCACACACACTTAAATAAATCAAAGGTTAATAACTGGAAGCTGTATACAGGTGTCAACAAAACTGATTAAAATATCTGACAATTGTGTTTAATAGAGTCAAAGTCAGAGCAGGCAAAGAACTCAAACCACCTGTGTTAAGTTCTTCCAACACTGCAGTGTTATGAACAACACAAGCTTCTCTCCCTCCACCTCCAAGTTAAGGGAACAGTCACAAAAGCCTGGCAGCTTGTGGTGGCAACCACCATGACTCTATATAGATAAGGCTAAGAGAAAAACTCCTCTGACAGAAGAAATCTGTTACCTCCTCCGTTGAGTTTAGCACTCAAACGACCAAGTTCACTCTGCCTTCATTGCCAGTCACATGTACTGAATCGCTAATTAAGTTTCCACATGCTTGATCATTAATCTAGCTTTCAAAACCAGAAGCAACAAAGAAAATGGGCAAACCCCAATAATTAAACTCCTGAAAACAGAAATTATTTTTCAACTGGTAATTTGGTGAACCAGCTTACAGGAAGACCTGGGAGTCAGGTTTGTCTTTAGGGGGTACACAGTGGGGAGCTGATCAAGAAACACAGCCCCATTTCTGCCTCTGCTCCTCTGGACTAGCTGGAGCAGACTGGTTACATCCACAAGGCACATGATTTGCCTCAGAGCAGTGTTTTCAGCAAGGACTGAATGCCCACATGCACTGCAAGCCATGAGGAGCAACACCATGTTGTCTGAGGGCACTGAATGGCATGAGACATGCTGGGATGATACCAATGGAGTGTCCCTGGGCAGAAATTCATGCGTGGCACAGCACAAATCCATACTGGCCATCATTACTGGGCCCAGCTGCTCCCAGGCTCGCACTTTATGGGAGTTAATTGTTGCCACATCCCACCAGGGAACTTTGAAAGAACAAGGCAATCAGAAAAGAGGTTCCCAAAGTGCACAGAGAGCCAAGCCATACAGACACTGCAGTTCTCAGGGCACTGCTCTTTATTAATTCCACTGACACTCTTAATCCATATAATTATATCAATTGGTGCATTCTTTAGAAGCACATAAAAAAAATTATGTGTTGTCAGAACCAGATGTATTTCTTTTTCTAAACATAAATAACAGATGTCTGCATTTCTTTGAATGAGATCCTTATTATTAGGTAGTCATGAAAAGCTTTGTGGCAAAACAAAAAATGAAGCTACCTGCAAACACACAAACCTACATTACACATGCACAGAATGTTAGTAAACACTGCACATGTAGAAAAGAATGAAATACGAACTTTTTCAATGATAAAAGAAAGGCTTAAAGACTACTAGAGAGAGCTCTCATCGGCACTCCAGTTGGAAATAGTACAGACATATCTGTGTTTCATCTGCTGCAGGAGGACTCCTGCTGCCAGGACCTCCTGTGCTGCACAGAGCCATGGTGTGCAGAAGGCAGGCAGAAGCTACAGGGGCTCAAGACTACACCTGGATCCATATTTCCCTGCCCAATAACAGGCTGCTGCCAAGAAATAAGGGAATGATTAATTAAAGCCAAGACAAACAGAAGTAGGCACACGTGGATTTCAGAGCAGTACAACATGACTTAGAGGAGTGACTCCAATTAATGTGGAGTTAACTTATGCTGTATTGAAAATTAAAACTCAAGGTTATTCACTGTCTTAATCAACATCTATTACAGTCACTGTTTTTCAAAACAATTTGTTAGGATTAATGGAGTCTGTTTACAAAAGTCTCTAGTGAAATTTTCTATATTTAGCCAAAATGAAGATCAAAGAGACTGAGATGTTCTTTTTGGCATCGTAACAGCATTTTATTTAATTATTTAATACCATTATATCATATCATATCATCAGTAATTTCAGATAGAAGTCCTTAAAAGGAGACTTGTTTATGGAAGGAAATTACACTGTAATAAACCTGATTTCACTATTGAAAGATATTTCATTTGGCTTAATAGTCATACTGAAGCATACCCAAAACATACTTAGGATGCATGGAGAGAATTCTCTGCCACGCGTAAGAGCATTAGTTTGCTGGTTTTGTTACAGCAAATAGGAGTAAACAAGCGGATCTTTGTCCTGTACTTCAGGAAATCTTAACACATGGGGAAAAGTAAAATAAAAGTTCTCTTACACTTTCTCCAAACAGGTTTTAAAACAAAGTTCTACATGCATCACACCTGTTTTCAAGTCTGGTAAGCTGATTCCATCAGAATTTCACGGAGAGAACAGAATTACAGAGAAGCCACTCAATTTAATTTCATGTCCCACTGAGAGGGACAGTGCTGCATCATTAAAAAATAAACTATGGCTGCAAAAGTTGTAAGCACAAGAATGACTTCCCATGGTAACATCACTGAATAGCCCCACGAGGAACACAAGAGTGTGAGACTCAAGTCTTTTAGCTGCAAAGTTGCAGCTTTGCATTAATCAAGTGCAAGTACTATGGAACATAGTGTATTATATTACTTTCTCTAGTTTGATCACAACTTACTTTATTTTGTAGCACAACTTGTGGGCTCTAAATGTAAAACTCAGGAATCTCAAGCTCCTTTACACAAGACATTGTTCTGGAGTATGAATCTTGCTGCACGTCTGGCAATCGATTAAAAAATAATCACATATGAACAAAATGTCATTTCTGTTTGATATGCAGAGCACACAGACAACATGGCCTAGCACATACACTTGATGTGTGCACTTCAGCTACCTGACACCTAAACCAGCACAAGTCTCTCCTGCTGCAAGTCCAGAACTGGAACCAAGAGTGACACTGGGAGGGACGTCACACTATGAAAAACAACTGGAGCTACTGCAAGCGTCACTTCTCTGCACTGAGATCCAAATGCAGAATAAATGAGCAGCCCACTGTCCTCGAAATTTTGGCAGATTGGAGGAAGCCAGCCTGACTGAACCAGTGCTCAGGGCTTGACAGCCACACCAGCGGCTGGGTGGGACCATTCCCTCGGCCCCCACTGTCCCAAGCAGCTGAGCAGCAGAGCCCAGTCCTGCAAACACACAGTTTGCAGAGCCCGGTCCTGCTAATGCAGAGCCCAGTCCTGCAAACACACAGTTTGCAGAGCCCGGTCCTGCTAAAGCAGAGCCCAGTCCTGCAAACACACAGTTTGCAGAGCCCGGTCCTGCTAATGCAGAGCCCAGTCCTGCTAATGCAGAGCCCGGTCCTGCTAATGCAGAGCTCGGTCCTGCTAAAGCAGAGCCCGGTCCTGCTAAAGCAGAGCCCGGTCCTGCTAATGCAGAGTCCGGTCCTGCTAATGCAGAGCCCGGTCCTGCTAAAGCAGAGCCCGGTCCTGCTAATGCAGAGCCCGGTCCTGCTAAAGCAGAGCCCGGTCCTGCTAATGCAGAGCAGCCAGTGAGGTCAAGATCATTCTGACCCATCTTGCTTTATCACAGAATAACAGTTAAGTGTTGCTTTGTGTGTCCACATGCCGTATTATACTAATGAGAATAATTGGTTTTATTTTAAAAAATTCATGTTTTGGTCATTCTGGAACTGTGCTATACTTCCACTCTCCTCTGGCTCTTCTTTATTCTTCATTTCACAGGAGAAATTATGCAGACATGCATGTTCTAATTTATCTCATCAGGGCGTTACCCATGGCTTCTGCTCCAACTGTTCAAAATTCTGTTCATCCATCCCAAAGAGCTTCTCTGCCTTAGGCTTATATATTCCTTTGCACACAAAAGGCTATTTGCAAAATCACTGAAGATAATTTAAAACAGTGGATATCAACTATACTAAAAAAAAATCGTCTAGTGCTTGTGCCTTACAGTTTGGTTTTGGCAGGATTTCCGAAGGAAGTTTCATTTGCAGAATGATGAAAATCTCAATTATTTAGAAACTCTGTGGATGGTGGGCTGAAGCAAGCAATGAACACAGAGGTGACTTTCATCTTCCCAAACTCTATGCTTTAAATTTTAAGAGTTTAAGGGATATTTGCAACATAGTCCTGCAGCACTAAATGAGCCTTTTGTATCTGAGTTTTCTTTGGATAAATAATTCCTAAAGGACAGTGTTTAATCGTCCCTATCATTTAAAGCCTCCTCTGGACTGAAAAAAAAAATTGAAAGAAACAAGGAGAAATACTGTAGAATTTCAGGATTATAACTGTCTTTGGAGAAGAATGTGAAGGAGCAACCTGAGGTATTTCAGCCACTGAAAGCATCAATACTTAAGAATCCAAACCACCTCCATCCCTTCATTCCCAAAAGGAAAGCTAGCATTGCACAGGAGAGAGAGTAACTTCAGTTTGAAGCCTCCAAAGGCATTTTACTAAAAAAAGATGGTACTGATAAATTCTGCCAAAACTTCATAAGTTTCATGAACTAAACAAAGCTTTTACCCCTACTATTCATGACCTACTTGGTTCTGAAATAAGTTTTGAACAACAATTGTACTAAGGTAAAGACAAAGAAAGCCCAATCCTCGCTCTCCTCCTCACAACTGTATTAGGGAATTCAACACCTTCCTAAATTAACCTTCAATTTTAACACTGATCTTCCACAAGCTTAATAAAATATTTTCTAGATTACTATTACCATCTACATGTGTTGAATAATAAAGTAGGAACAACAGCAGACACTGTAAAGATCACAAATTATTTTCCCACCTACAAACTCAGGCAAAACCAAACATTAGAGTCCTGAAGGGAACTGTAAATATGAAGCATCTGCTGAGGTCCTTTCCCTACCACCTGGGCCTCCATAGCAGACAAATCCTTTTAATATTTGCTGGCTTAAGCTACTGAAAAAAACCACTTAACTGCACTTGCAGGTGATTTAATAGGCACTTAAGTTTCATGGTGACTGACACATCAGTCCTCATAAGAAAGTAAAATTATGCATAATAAAGGAACCAATTTTCAAAAGCCTCAGAGACTTTGACCATCAATTTTTATATCCTTAGTTACTGAACCATATCAATATATTATAGGTCACATAGTAACCATATTTTGAGACACATATGCCCTATGGGAGCTTTAAAATCAAACATCCAAAATATGTCCATAATAGCTACTTGACAAAACCAGGAAAGCTTAAGAAGCTGGGTTTTTGATATCACACATTTTTTCTTCTGTTCACCCATTTGAATTACAGCTTCCCAGACCATCTTTTCACAGTTTACCTAAAAACAGACATGCAGAAAAAAACCAGGTATTCCACTGCCATAAGATTGCTAAACATCACTAAAAATCAGGATAGCCACTGTATAAACAGTTTCTTAAGGTGCAAATGGAGAATTTCCCTTTGCAGATATGTAAATGAAGTTTTTATCTGTCCCCGTCCATTACAGCCAGTTATTTGTCACCACTGCCTGGCTTCCCAGACACAGGGTCTGTTATAACAGGATTACACAAACCAACCTAATCCATCCAGGGCAAAGTTAGCCAAGCTAAATCCCACCAGCTTTATCAGTTCAGGTAAAGCAGCCACTCCTCAGAGTTCTGGGGAGCCCAAGGAGGAGCCCTTACCCCCCGAGACCCCCCAGGATGACAAAGGGTGAAAAGATGCAAGCAGAACTTCAAAGGGCATAGCTACACCCAAAAAAACACCTCTGGCAACCACTTCTGGGAGCTTTCAGGGTTTATCCAAGAACAGTTTGCCCTTTCTAACTAATATTTGTTGTCTGCTGAGAAATTCACAGAATTGCCTCTTAAGACCAAGGGAGAGCAAAACTTCCACAAATATGTAAATGATTTGGGAACCCTCATCTTGTTTTCAGGACTAAAGTCTTTTGGGATTAATCTCATCATGCTGATACTGAGTTTTGAAAACATGGAGATAGTTTGTTCACTTCCACCAATTATGGTGGACTAATTATGCACATTTCTTCAAAATCCACTAAATTTACACTACAAGACCTACACTTTCTTTCCTGTGCAAATACTTGAAAGCCTATTTCTTCCTCCCAATCAACACCCACTGCACCCAAATCCCTCAAATTAATGTTGTTTTTTCACTTATGTTCTGTATTTTACATTAACTTATGGGTTTAACTGCATCATAAAAGGAACTAAAATAGCACTGCTTTATGGAAACAGCATCGTGTAGTAGAGACATTAAAACACTGGGCAAAGAAGAAATGTGGACAGTTCTTTTTAATTATTTAAACTGGTATCTCTCTCTTTCCAGTTTTTTATTTATTTTATAGAACCTTTGTTTCAATCAGCATGAATGCTCTCTTTTTTAAACTGATTTGAGCTACTTCTAACTATAATTCCCAAGCATGTTCTTTAGTCAAGAAGTAATGTAACAGACTCTTTTCCTACCAAGGTAAAAGTGAGCATTTTTTCTTTGTTTATAAATTTCATTGTGTGCTTTGCCTTCCTAAAGTACACTTGGATGTACTAGAATTTTTCCTACAGAAATTTGTTTTTCAAGAGGGGGAAAAATCCTACTGAACTTTAATTATAAATCAGATGCTTGATTTAGTCTTACATTAAGTGACTTGAAGTGTAACTCGGCAACTAATCCACTGGCTTTTAAATCCATGCAATACGCATTCTCAGCCTTGCTCTTTATTTTTGCAGCATTTCCAGCAAAAACATCAAATGCCAACTGGAAAGACTGTTCTGAGAAATACCCTTACTTCCCACTGCCTTTTGTTTTTTGGTTTTGTTTTAATCACACTGTACATAAAAACAATCTAGCTGAATCACTGCATGTGTGGGAATAACCTTCTATTTCTTCCCTGGAAAGTATCTACATATCATCCCTCCTTCCCATCTCTGTAAGCAAGTGCTGTAAGTCTTGCTTCTCTTCACTCAGGTGATGGAAGAGGCATTTTGCTAACAGAGGAGTGAAAAAAAAGAGGAACTGCTACCTCAACTGATCTGAAAGAAAAAGTACTTACAAAACAGAAAGATGAAGCAGGAGAAAAAGCTTTTGTGCAGGAAAAACAAAGTGGGAAGAGCAGCAATGGGAAGAAGCTGATTTATTTCATAATGACAAAGAGTTAAACTCTAGTAATATCTAATTATCTTGAAACACACCAGTAATTCTAACATCTCCTATAAAAGACAGCTACACGGTTTTTCTTTAGCTCACTTGCAGAACAGTGTTAGTCTGCTGGAACACTTGCACATATAAACTATGCAGTTTGCAAACTCATCATTTAAAATACAGATGTATCTTTTCAAAGCCTTAAAGTGCAACTATTAGCATGCACTTCATATATTCTGGAATTACAGCTTCAGGTAAATTTCCAAACATTTAAAACCACCGAGAAGTTGAAGGTATCTTTTTCCTGCAGTGGGGAATTAGTAATTCCTCAGCCTGCCAATTCCCTTTGCTTAAAAAAGGACTTAAAAAGATCAAACAACAGTTTATACATTTCCTTTAAAAGAAGAGTTTAACAAGTAAAAATAACTATCAGTATGAACAGTAGTTCAATTAATATTAATTAGCTAAACTTTCCCAGTAAAACAGCAACATTTGGATTTATGTTAGAGCTGTAACAAAAGCTACAGCTACTAAATTACTGTAACACAGGAATAGCTCTGACCCCCTCTGAACCAGCACAACAGGTATGAGCAGGGAGTTTTAAAACAAATAAAGGTCTATTACATCAGTTCTGCAAATCACACCAGTGGTGTTACTATAAAACCAAACCAGGAGGAAACAGCAGGTCAGGTAATCTGCCTTTCTGTCAGCCTCCATAAAGCCAGGCAGCACAGATCTTTATACAGCTCTAGTATATTGCTCCTATTGTGTTAGTGTAGTAAATATTATCACATGAACAAACAATCTGTGACCTTCTGATAACTGGCACCACATGCTATCTGGGCAAAGGCGAGACTAACACACTCCAGGAGACTGATGAGCACTGCTGGTGGATAACAGGCTTGGGAAAAAAACCTCCACCTGAAAACTCTGATGGGAGCAAAAAACCTGCAGCACAGACCTTTGCCACCACATGCACAGCAGCAGGTCACTCAACAGGAAGCCTGGCAAGCCTTGCACAGGGTTTTCTGACTCAGAACAGAGTGGAGGAAACTCTACTACCACACACACACTGGGTTCTCCCTGGCAAATACTCTTGTTTATGACTTGATAAATTATTTGACTTGAAAGATTGGTTAAATGAAAGAATGGAGAGCAGTGTAATGATTAACTCCTGTCTCGCTCCATCAGAGTAGATGTACATTTTCAAATGTCCACTCCAAACAAGCCCACAGCAGTCCCTAAGAAGGAAGGGACACTAGCATGATGCCAGGCTCACCCTGCCCACCTCACAGCCAAGACAAGGCAGTTTGAGGGGTGGGCTCCCACCAGTGGCTGCTGCTGCAGCCACACCAGGCTGCACAGATCAGTTACACACCCCCAGCACTGTGCTCACTCCAGAAACCCTCTGCACGTCCATCTGTGCAGCAAACCTGCTCTGTAACGGCTCAGTATGCAGGGGAACCAAGAATAAAACTCTGAACACCTCTCCTTCAGGAACATGGGATCAAACTGAAAATAATTTAATATAAAAATATTAAGTCAAATAACTAGCCACAGTTGCAGTTTGTTAATAACTTCTCAGTTCCAGAATAAGAACATTTTCAAATTAAATCTGAAGTGCCAGTATGCCATCTGGAAAGTCAATGCAGATTCCCAAGCCTTTCCAGCATCTTTTTAAATTCACAGTCTTTTGGATGGTGGGGGTTTTTTTTGTTTGGGTTTTTTTTTTTAAGAGGAGCAATTTTTGCATATCATTTTAGAGCATTCAAGGAATACAAAACTAAGCCTCAAGTTACTTTGCTACATTTCCTATATCAGAAGTATTCAAAACTTCTTATGAAAATATCTGAAGATAGCAATTACAATTAAAACCACAAGGTTGAGTTTGTAGATTAAATTTCTATTCCCTGAGCAAAATGAAGAGTGACCCCAAGTTACCTGTTTTGAAACAAATTTATCACCCATTTATTGAAATGGGTGATTATTATTACTTGTTACTTTAGTGACACTCTGCTGCAGTACTAATAAAAGTTTAGATGCACTGCTGTCATACCCAGGCAAAATTAAAATCACAGATATAGCTCCCCCTCTCACTTCCAAATGCTTAAAAGCAACTGCAGTGAGTGCACTTTAAAGGAGGAGGAACAATCACACCTACTATGGCAAAGGTACAAGGAACATTTCAGGTAACTTTTTATTTTGATGAATTGTTATCTTTACAGTAGGGGTGTGCAAAATGAACTATGTGTTCATTGTGCAGATTAAACAATGCAGTATTCATTTTGGGACTCATGGTGTAGTATTGTGCTCCCTTAAAGGTATATAAAAGAAACTATTTGTTCATATTCTGATTTGTTCTCTTATCCTGAGTTACTCTTACATGCAAGGCAGGATGCACAGGTACCAGAAACACCATGGGCTGGGAGCAGTAACATTGCAAAGTATTTTGGAGTCAAAAGCCTCCACTTGCTCTGCATATTGTCCCAAGACAGAAAGCTACAAACAATAACAATCAAAAAAGGACACTACCTAAGCAGATCACAGAAAAATGTTTCCTGTGGTCACCTCTATCAGCCCAGTGATAACCATGCACACTTAAGAGCTTCCATGTCATGAACTGGTAAAAAAATGTTTCTTCTTCTAACATAGGTGTCAGATCTTATCCTTTTAAGTACCTGGAGAAGTTGGTCTCTGACTAGCCCTATGGATCAAATAATGGGGTTTTATCTTCTTTATTTCCCCTGAACTTCCCCTTCAGCTAGTATATCTGTGAGAGAACTACCGATCCAAAAATGAGAATACTAGAAAATACTGCACTGAAATACTTCCCATGAATCCAAAATGTTAAAAGGACAATCCATACTGAAAGACGACTTAGTAAATATTTCACACAGCTACCTCAGTTGCTAGGTTTTGCTTGGACATTATAAAGACAGAAGAATCAGCACATGATGGAAAATGGTCTGACTCAGACCTAGTATCACAAAGGTGACTACTGGAACTCACTCCAGGATGGGGCATCCCTTGCATGGCACACCTGCTCACACCATCCACACGTGCATTCACACATTTGTGCAGAGTCTTCCAACAGAAGTAGCAAATGTAGAGTGAAAGGTTGTGCAGAGCTCTCAGAAACACCCTCAAGAGTCATCCAACTCATCTCCTGGAAACAGTCTCTAAAAATAATTTGAAGATTATGTAAAAGTGCCCTGTGTACCCAAAAAATGAGTAGAAGATGCAGCAGTGACCAGTTGTAAGAGAGGTATAAGAGGGTCGCTGTGAGCTCCACAAAGTGCAGAATCAGTAGCAACTGAAAGAGCACATTTCAGCATGCCTGAAGCAGGTCTGCTTCAGAGGAGCAAAGGCTGAAGTGAACTATTCCAGCATATAATGTTCAGTGACTTGCTGCCTACAGGCAAATACCACACTGCACAAAAAACAAGGGAGGAAGTTTGTTAACAGAGTTATTCTCTTCTTCATTCCTCAGTACTTCCTATGCCACAACTGACACTGTTACTTAGTGCCATTTAAACTTTACCTTTTACCAAGTGCATGTGCCCTGTCACATTTGTCCAGGTTGTAACAACAGCAGCTTCAGAAGATCACTGGTTAGTTCAAATTTAGACAGAAAACAATGCACATTATGTACAAAGTAATTACAAGAGAGCAAAAGAAGCAGGACTGTACTGTCCTTTCTGCCTTATCTCAAAAACTATCCCATAAGAAGCAATCTAACAGCTTGATGAGGCAAACTTCTCTTCCACCTGATGTTGGAAGGAGAGGTACATGTAAAGAAGCTGCTTACCTCAATAACAAACTAGTTCTTCAAGGCAAAAATCAACGTGAAAATTTTCTCATGTGAGTACCTGCCAAGTATGACCACTACAGTAGTCATTCCCCATGGATGAATGAGCATAAGACACTGAGTCTGAAGCACAACCAGAAGGCTGAGTATATAGAAGACCCTCAAACATATGAGTTGTATCACCCAACTGCAGAGTGTGACAGAATAAAGCAAAAATTAAATAAAATTAACCTTAGGACCTAATTTTTGCAGCCTGACTCAGTACTGTGACCTAAGACTGTGATCTGCAATCATGCCCGCTATTCAGATCAAGACAGTTCACCACACTATGTTTAACTCAATAATGTAACTGGCAACTGCAGAAAGTTTGCCACCCAGGAGTGCCTCTGAATACATAAGAGACAAAGCCAGATGCAAGGCACAAATCCTTCACACCACTTTTAGAAACGATATGCATACTTTACATTAAAGCCAAAATCTTACTGAGGGATAAGGGGGAGGAATGCAAATACATAGAAAGGAGTATACTTTTTATAACAACCCTGTTGAAGTGAAACAAACAAAAAAACCCCTCAAAACCAGAACAAAAACCACTTGCTTCTTGTAACACACAGGAAAATATAGCTGCTCCTGAAGTAAGATAGGAAGTGAACAGCTCTAAAATTAACAGTGAGAATTAAGAAAGCTTAAGAAAGTAAGTTATCACACTTCCTCAGTCTAGCTTAAACACAGCATCAAGAGGTCAGGTAAGGTCAACAAGCTTTGATTAAGGACTCCCTGTCTTCAGACTATACACACTGACTCATAACAGAAAGA
This sequence comes from Leptocoma aspasia, assembly GCA_013399835.1. Classification (NCBI taxonomy): domain Eukaryota; kingdom Metazoa; phylum Chordata; class Aves; order Passeriformes; family Nectariniidae; genus Leptocoma; species Leptocoma aspasia. The sequence continues at coordinate 225,252 of VXAX01001764.1, forward strand.
TCATCACCTTAGTCATCACTCAAACTACAGCACAATATTCCTGCATGCTGTATTTTAGAAGACATTTAAAGAAAGGCTTATCTATACTTAATATTTGTGACAGGTTAATGCAAGTTCTCTCAGGTGTTACTGCGTCTGTAAACAAAGTAATAATAAGAAATCACATGATACTTTCAATGAGTGTGCTTAAATGTAACTGAAAGTAAATCTACACTTAGTGAAGGTGATGAGCCAATGTTGCTACTCATCTATACACCTCTCACTTATCATAGAATACTACCCTCATTTCCCTGATTTGGAAGTTTCTAGAGGATTTTAATATTTGAATTTGTCCCTTGTTATATTCTATTACTAGTAGAATCACAATACTATTTCCTCCATGCTGTCTCAACATCTTCAATATAGTGTTGGCTACTTCTCCATAACAGACCACACCAAGACAGAAGAATGGAGGTGCACAAACACTGACTTTGATTTTATGCCTCTGCTACCATTGCTGTCCAGTAAAAATCCTAAAAAATGCAATGCAAAACAAAAAATCGCACAATGCACGCAATACAGTATGGTGATGCAAAATACCACACCATAAAGCCTTCTCAAGCAATTGTAGCAACACTGTGCCTCTTTCACTGAACATCACTTTTGAATAACTCAGATGTAGATGTCATACCATGGAGGATGTTATGAGACCATCAGAGAGGCTGATCTGGAACGAGGGCTGCCAAATAATCTTAATTGTCATCATGGGAGGAAGAAAATTAACATATATTGTTGCATCCCAGTATAAGACAACCCCAGCCTCAGTCAGGCAGGCTGTCCATCCTCACTCTGAGCTGCTGTGATAGAGCTGCCCTCCCACCCACGCCCACCCTGAGAGCAGCCACAAGGGACACGATCAGTGTGGCTCAGTCTTGCACAGATTTTGTGACACAGCTTTAAGGGTCAGGAAGACAACCATCAGGGACAGGCAGGACAGGAAGACCCGTGCTGAATGCAGCAATACGGATACCTTAACTGCAGGACTATGATACAACATCCCAGCATCACCAATACAAAGTTACCGGGAAGATTTATACCAGCTCTAGTCATCTGTAGGAGAGAGGTTTGTACAAACATATAAACAAGAGTTCTGTTCCCTTGATTCATGTCTGCCTCTTGTTTTGATATCCTAAGTTCACAGTATTGATGGAAAAAAATTCCTGCTGTGTTATCTATTGCTTAAAGTTACAAAACGATTAAAGTTCAAATTGCTCCTGCTATAGCAATTTGCAGCCTAGGAAAAACATCTGAAGCTCGTATCAAGTTCACCAGTTTTCCTCTCTTTTTCTTGCTTATAGAAATATTTCCTTTAGCCCCCATTTCTAGGCAAAGGCACAGAAAGTAATACTCAAATACTCATGACATTTTGAGCACTCTTTGGCAGTTCATCCAAAAAGATAATTCAAGAAGAGAAACACTCATAATTTAAGAATTCTCAGCATGTTCAAATAATAAATTAACATTCCAACTGCCCACTAAAAACACCCATAGCATTTATTTGCTTATAATATGTATTATGCAAAATTTTCACTGGCTGTGTTGCTCTGTCACTACCAGCACAACTCCCTCCCTCAACACAACACCTAAGCTGGCTCTAGGCCACATTCTGCTCTTGCTGCCAGTTCCAACATCCAGCAAGGAGAGCATAGGAACCACTGTTTTACATCACATACAACATAAACAAGAAGCTTTAAAGCAACAGTCATCTCTGAACTTTGACGTATGCATGATTTTGGGAGCACATACACCATATTGAATGATGTATTCAGAACCCCACATGATGAGATGAATAACAAAGAAATATTAAGTATTCCTATTATTGCCTATTCTATCATTTTAATAGCAAAGTTATGCACACAACTTCTGAAAGCCACATTTACATTTTCCAAAGTGAATTCCCAAAGTGAAAAACAGACTTTACATTCTAATTTTAAATAAATTACTAGAAACAGATAGGAACAAAGTATAGTATGGAGATAGCAGAAATAAAATTGAAGGGGAGAGAAAAGCAATAATGTGCTCTCATGATACAGGTCTCCATCTATTTGCATTTCCTAGGCCTGACAATATGATACCAGGCTTCCTAAAACTGACCTTATGGTAACAGTTTGACAATTAAGAAGTAAGAGCTACAACCCCAACATGGTTTAATGCAACACTAAAAAAGATTCAGGGTGAACAGATCCTCCTTCTTCAATGCATACTGCTCCATAGAACACACAGCAGCTCTTGGGAATCAGCAAGAGCATAAGAGGGAACGACACACTCTTCCTATTACTTAATATAGACATCTCCATCTACCAAAAAAAGTCTGCCAAACTTGTGTTCCTTATATAGCCACTCCAAGGTAAATAGGTATCCAAGTCCCAAACAGAAGATACGAATTGGAGAAAACAGAACAGTTTACAAGAATACATCCACATGCTGTTTCCTTGCACATGCAGAAATCCGCAGCCTCTGAAGTCCTCCTTAAACTGTTTAAACAAAACATGCCAAAATGTTGGCCCTATTCCAAAATCCTGCAACCTCAAGTAATACTGTTATATAATATTCACCACGTATTTCTCAAAAGGTTTCATCAAACTGCCTTTAGTCCGCATCTTCATCCCTAGTAAACCTGTTTCTCTCTCCCAGCCCTTCCAAAAGAAGCCATTTCTTACTACAGGAGGCTGTGGGGAAATATCCGGTTTCACTTCCATAAAACACAGCTGACTGCCTCCAAGAACCACACAAGCTGTCACAAGGGTACTGCCAGGACGGTGCTGTGGCATGACTCAGGACGAGACAGAGAGTGACAGTGGATCTCATCAGACGGGTACAAGAGAAGGATCTGCACTCCAGTCACATCCGTGCACTTCTCCCTCACAGCCGGCACACGCAGCTACGGAGCGAGCACAGACTACTGTTCCAGGAGGCTTTTTTGGGAAGCAAGCAGATTTGTGTCTATGGATTTTTCCAAATAACTCCTTCTTACATGTGATGTACACAGTGAATTCACCTGCAGCCTATGTTTTAATGTACATGAGTTCACCAAATACAAAACACATGCAACTATTCTAACAGAGGATACATGCACACACCTTGTTGTTTCACCAGAATTCAGAAGTCTGTGAACAAAGGTGCTCATTTCACCTACACTAAGCTTTTGTGTCAAGTAATGTAACAGTAAATCAGGCAACAACCCCACATTTGACTTAAGCACTTAAGAGTCTATGATGAAAACCAACAGAAGTGTTTAGGATTTTATCGGATTTCCCCAAGTCAGGCATTGCAGCTGGTTTTACATTTTGCTGGAGGTTCACAGACTTGCTCTGCTCACACCACCCTCAGCTCTTTTTTTCTGTGCTCCAGCCCACATGGAAATCATGCTCCCATGGCTGATACCATGCAAGGGCCTGAGCAAACAGAGCTAGGGACATGCAGGGTAAGTGATCGCAGTCAGACAGCTGCTTTAACGTGGTTCCATGTCCTCTGGTCAGCTCACACCTGGGACAATGGGTTTGTGTCTGCCTTAATGCACTTCACTTCTTTCAAAAATGACACTAGAAGATCTGAGAAGCTGACAAACTTCACATGAAAAACTCATAATGGAATTTCTGTAGCAAAGACTTATGGCTTTAAGCTGTTTTCTTCCTTAAAGTAGTTATGGCTTTTTTTCATGGTACCCTCTGTAATCCTGGGCAACATGCTGAGAACCCTTATATTAAATAAACAGAAGTCTGCTCAAGTCTGTGACAACCAGTTCAGCAGCATGGGAGTGTGTCCATGTCTGTGTGCAACCCCCTCCTGTATGGGTCACAGAATTCTCTCCCTTTCATGGCAAAGTTTCCATCAGTACTTCAGAACATGCATTCAGTATTTCAAAATGCAGTCTTCTATCTAATCCACATTTCTCAGCAGTACACACCACAGTAAGTTTACCTCCTTAAACTCACACATTTACTGGGTTCTTGCCTTCAGCTGCAGATTACTGTGAAAACAGCTCCCTACAGAGTCCCAAATCCACATCTCCTTCCTGGGAACTGTGTAGCACTGGGCTCTTTCCTTTGGCACAAGAATCACAGAAACCTACAATAAACAGGCCAAACTTAAGTGCAAATCTTTATTTTTGGGTTTTGTTGCACTTAAGGCTTCTCATTTCAGCAGTTCTTTTGTCACATTTTAGCCAGGCTCAATCTAAACATGGTGAAAGCTGTAAAATAGCCATTTCAGTACCCCAAATACTTTTTCTTCCTTTCTAATTGTGATGCTACTAACATTATTTACTGCTGCCCTTGGGACACACACACACACAGAGAATCCCATCCAAAACCCCCAACCCACACATCCTCCTACATCCCTGAGTTTTGCTACTAACCACCCTGCCAAGGCAAACCCAATTTAACTCTTTAAAGGTATGTATTAAGTCAACAGTAACATCATTCTCATGCTATGAAAATTTGCAATATCTCTTCTTTTCAGAACTGCTGTCTTATGACAGTCCCCAGAGGATGGAAGACATGGAAGCTGACTCTGACTGGTGCAAAGCAACTTGCAGGCAGCAACAATTGATTTACAGTGATATTTCACAAGCTATCACGTTAAGAGTGCCAAAAAAAAGTAGAGTATCTGTCATGCAAACACCTGCATTATTAATAGAACTGCAAGTCTGAGAACTCAGACTAAGGAAAAATATTAAAGATAAGCCAGAATACAATGTACATAACAGCACCATTAACTCCAAGGGAGCAGAAACTCCCTTGTGTTGAATGTATTTCAGCACAGGTAAATGTTAGGAATATGGTGCATACTTTGTAAAAAATCTATCTTGAAACCAAACCCAATACTGTTGTGGGTTATTTTTTAATTATTTGACTATCTCTTTATATGTGCATATAGCCTTAACTGAGTATATTTCTCAGTAATAATTAAAAATAAAACTTGCCAGAAAAAAAAATCAAGATTTGAGTGAACAGCTACTTAGCTTTTAACCAAAATCTCTATTTCAATATGTTTATCTTACCTAAATCTTTAGACAGCTAGAAGCACACTGTTATGTGTTTACATAATCTGTTCAACTTGCTAAAAATGATTGGACTGGTTTTCCAGACAGCTGATTGATAGAATTCCATATTCCAAGCTGGTTTTGCACAGCCATCCACACAAGTGACATCCTTGCACTGGAAATATGAATCCCACATGTCAGCTTTCAACTGTGTTTGCCAGCAAATCTGGTCTCATCTTTCTGAAAGTGGGACTGTTCCACAACTCTGTTGTATTCCAAAAACTCAAAGTTTAAAGTGATCGATTTAACAAAACTACAGGATGGTATATAGGGAAAAGCACTGAGAACTGTTACTACTTTTTCACAATTTGCATAGTAACTATCAGGGAAGAAAAAGATACCTGTTAACACACAAGTAAGGATATAATAGCAATGCTGGTATCTTTTTTCCCCCCAGTAACTGTTGGAACACAATTTTGAAATTTACACAGATTTGAAATGAACACGAATTTAAAACATTTACTTTAGCAACAACCTCATTTGCTGGGTTACAAACCTCTCTATCCATCCTTACTGCCCAGTGTCTCAAGATGCAGACAGATGCCTTAGAACAGACAGCTGTTAAAGAGAAGCTTGCAGTCAGGAGAGAAGGCAGCAGCTCAGGTCACAGCACAGGTACAGGAGGCTTCACCCAGCCTTGCCAGCAGCCAGTCAGTCACACTGCAACCTTCACAGGACCTAGGCATTGTCTAGGCTTTCCTAAGAAGCTTCAGTTCCTTTCAGAAATGATTCCCACAATTTTTCATTCAGGATTGTTAGCCAACAGCCTCTAAAGCTTTCTAAAAAGGAAATTTCCATAATTTAGGAAAAGCAATGTAGGGGTGTATTTGAGAGACACTCTACCTTGCTCTGCTTTGAATAATGGAAATAGCTAAAACAGAAGCTCAGCATCATGTAAATACAGGACACAAACTAAACAGTCAATACACATGCAGACTAAGATACCTGAGTATGTCCTGATACTGTTAAAAAAAACTCCACAAGGGCCTACCACTTGGAGTTTGAAACTGATTCCACCAAAATTTAACTCTAGCAACACTTTGAATACTTTGGCAAAGTTGTTGTTATTATTGTTATTAATCTCTTGCTGAAGCTCACTCTTTTTTCACCCCATTATTATTATTATTACTCTCTTGTTGAAAGTTACCCTTTTCCACCCTGTATCTTCAATACAGAAAAAAATTTACAAGACAGAGACAGAGCAAAGCACTTCTAAAAATGTTCCCCAGCCTCCAAGTAAATAAGTCACAAGGCAGAATGCAGAGTCCAAAAGCTAGCTTACAAAAATTCAGTACTTAGTATGTTCTACACACATTATTTTTAAGTTGTGTGAAGAAAGCTGCAGAGAGCTCCAAGATACAGAGACTAAAACACTTAAAATAGTATACTTCTACTTAAAATATTCATTTTATGAATTATTATAACCCCAGCAGTAAAGGTAACATAGGAGCTGGCAAAGAAACAGGTAGCCAGAGGTGGTAAGAACTAGTCTTCCAAAATGAGCAGCAAATTTGAATCATCATTTTGACAAATCTTACAGAACAGCAATTTCAGAAGGCAAAGAGGTCATTGCTTTCCTGTGTGAGGGGACTGAAGGACCCTTAGGTACAAGCTGAGCACACAAAAACTCATGCAACTAAATCACTACTGATTTCTAAAATGAGCTCTGCCAGGCCTTCAACTCTTACCATACCACTCCGTCATCTAGACCCTGGAGGGTTCAAGGCAAAGGTTATGTTTTGAAAAGCATGAACTTTACAAAAAAAAAAATCCACAGACGTTACCAAATGGCCTTTATCCAGGGCATCACCCATATCAAAAGCCATCACTGTGTTCAAAAAAAGGGGAGGGCTCAAACCAGTTTTCAGGTAAACAGAAGATACGATTGCCTGCCCTCCGTCTCCGTGGGCTCGTGCAATGCCAACTGATGAGACCTAAGCTAACACAAAAACACTAACGACAAAATATTCAGATCAGCATATGCATTTCATAGTCAGAGATCCATGACAACCATTAATAACCCCACACTAAAACCCACTACACACCATACATGCATGGAAGTTTATTTCTGAGAGCAGGTGCCTGCCTGCATGAATACCTTCTCAGTCAGATCTCAGAAAACACACTCCCCGGGAAATTACCTAGTCTGTGCACTTTCCTTTGACACCAGCAGATGATTATTGTTTTTTTAAGTTCTAGTCCCTACCACGCGTTTGTTCCGCAGGCAGCACAAAGCGTTCGAGGTGAGCTTGACAGCGCTGCGGAGGGCAGGCGTGCCGGCCCTGTGCCTGTCCCCCACCCTGTGCCTGTTCCCCACCCTGTGCCTGTCCCCCACTCTGTGCCTG
>VXAX01001764.1:233948-256763 GCA_013399835.1 Leptocoma aspasia
CGCCCCTCGGGCCAACAGCCGCGCTCCGAGGGCCGAGCGCTCGTTCCGGCCCCGCGGGCGCCCGAGGCTCCGGCCCCGCCGCTGCCAGCGCGCCGGGCTGCGGCTCGGACACAGGTCCGAGGACCCGGACCAGCGTCCCCCTGTCCGCACACCGACACCTGCCGCTGCCTCCCCCGCCCAAAACTCTTGTGAGGACGCGTAGGGGTAGTTCAGGGTCTTCCTGCCTTTCGTTCCGCACCAGAGATGGGGCAAAGACAGCTTTTTTTGTAGATGGAAAAATGTATCACATACACAATACCCCAAACAGCAACACTGAGTAGTACCAGTTCTCGTCGGACTCGGTTTTATTTTTAGTGTTTTCATACTACAGCCTTAAAACATCTTTAATATCAGCTACAAAGTTTCCAGCATTTTGCAGGAAGGGCCTGGTGCTTCCCCCACTTGTAGAATTGCATGGGAGATGATTTCTCTTTAGGAAGCTGGAGGTGGAGGGTTTAGAATTAAAAAGTCGCATTCCAGTTTCAAGCATTCTGTGAAGGGAACCGTTTGCAAAGAAGACTTAGAACCGTTTACTGGTGACAACCAAAGTCTGAAGTTCTGGCTTCTCCCCACCATGCCAGAGCAGAACATACTGTCCCCAGCACTCCTCTGTTATGTCACAGCGTGTCTGATCTGCATTGCCCAAGAGAAAATGAACCACAGCAAGAGGGTGAAATTTGGGGGCTGAGTTGACAAATTTAATTGCTTTGAAAATTAGGACCTGTGCCTAGAACTATTACTGAAAGCCAAATGCAAACTGATGGGACTTGAACACGTCTTGGAGTTGGGTAATAACCACTATGAATAACCCTATTTTCCAAACCCACATTCTTCAGTTGTTCTGACAATTATAAGCGTAGCAGGAAAAGGTAACAAGAAGAGTCTAAACAATATTCCCTGCCCATCAAAAATTGAAATAAAAAGGTTTCAATTAATAAACTTTTTGTAAAATGCAACAAAGAAAAGTGTAAGTCAAATAAAAGATTTCATATTACCCTTAAGAAGGTAACAGGAACAGGAAAAATAACTGATTTATTTCCTTTTCTTTTTAAATAACGCTAATTCCACAAAAATCCATTATTTAGTCTACACTCATAGCACATAAATGCCAACAAGTTTTGTTATAGGACTGAGGTTTTTTAATTTACAGGATTCCTCAGTAGCAACCTTAGCCCCAGGCAAATGTAGCTAAGACACAATACAGGTGGTGTAATAACACAAATGCTTTAGATTAGCAAGTATGCCATGGGGGGGCATACAAAACAAAACCCACACTTTAATATGGTCAAATTGGGGTTTTTTTGATCACCACTTTGAATTTTAACTCTTTTATTATTTATTAAAAAGGAAAGTCCCCAGGAAAGGTTATCTGGAAACATCATGCATTTACTAGCTGAATCAGCCATTCTTCCATGAAGTTCTGGAAGTGCTTTTCACTCTCCATTTGAAGGGGAGAAGTGAAGAGGCTAATGCAATATTCCTTAAAAGTTAAAAAAAAAATTCAAATGTCAGAGGAGAAAGAAAACAATTCTCAATGGGATTTTTATCGTAGCAGGAACACAAAACCAGAAGAAGCTTTACTGAAAGCCCAACACATCTTTCAGCATGGAGCAGGGATTTATGTGAGCACCTCAGAACGCCAGGGCTGCATCAGGACCCTCACTGTGCTGACAACATGCAGCAGCCACAGCCCAACAGCATACAGATCTTACTGTGGATCTTAGTTCAGTTCCCAAATAGTTTGATTTAAACCCATAATGTAACAGTAATGCCAGGAGCTCCTGACACCAGATTCAAAAGAAAAAAACATCTTCCTATATCCTCACATGTACAAGCCTCAAACTACACTTTATGTGGTCACTGAATTATGTCGGTATGTTTGACAAAATGCCTCTCACAGAGAGACGAAACTTAAAAAAATTACACAAAAACAAAATGAAATTTAAGTGAATTTACTTAAATGCCTTCAATTTTTTCCCAGAAGGTACAAAAATTAACAGTTTTAAATTATCTGAAAATTAGACCAAAAAACCCCCCAACAACTCAATAAACGCTTAATAAAAGCTTCTTCAAACAGAAAGGCTCACCATGTGTCAGCCCTGGTGGAAAAACTTCAAGTTTCTTCATCTGCTGTCTGTGAGAGACCTCAGATTTTGCCAATTATCCTAAAGTTATGTATCTTAACAGCTCATCCAGAACAAACAATATATAGATTGTTTGCTCAAGTCACTTGTGCCAGAAAGGAACAATTACATTATTTTCAATTACCACTACCATTGCCTGAATTGGAATTTGCAACAGTAAATGTAAGGCTAGACATTTCTATCCAATCCTCAGGAATGTTTTTATTGAAAATCCCTTACTAAGGAAACAGAACTTGAGTTTATGGGCATTTTTGGTTGGTTGCTTTATGTTAATATTCCACAAGATATGAATTTAATTTATAATACTTAAACTACAAACTAATTTTAAATTCATTTGTTCTCCAGCGCAGTTCTCATTTTGTAATTTTACCATGCTCTCTTTTTTCTTTTTTTTCATATTTGTCTCTCAAAATACAAACATCAAACTAAGCCAAGTACTACTGGTTGAAGTCATTCCTGTCTGTTCCTCTAGGAAGACAATCTTCAAAAAAAAAAAAAAAGCCCATACTGTGCAAAAAATTACCTTCAACACACACCATAACCCCCAAAAAGTTAAAACTATTGACTTGACTGTGGTATACAGCCATCTTCTGCTTCTGAATGTCAAGGCATGATGTATAAACAACAAATACACATTTAAATCTTGCCACTTGTTTCTTTTCATAGAGAGCAAGAGTAAAACCACACAAGTGATAATTCCTTATTTCCACAGCTGGGAATTCGACATTTTGCAGGCAGCAGAAAATGTCAGTGGTCCTGTTCTCCTGAACAGGGCAGGGGACCCACAGCCTCCTTCACACTCTACTTGATACCAGAGCAGGGTAAATTCAGCACTATTTTGGTATTACAGCTCAGCTCAGAGCCAGTCTGTTGTGCTCAGCATCAGGCAGGGACACAAGTAAAGCAGCAATCCATACTTTCCAAGGACTGCGGTTTTTAACCGAAGCAGACAGATGATGCCTTAGGGACCAGAATAAGCAACTCAATTCAGATAACTGTTTTGATATCAGTCTTATCTGTGTGATTAGATTAACTGATCAAGATCACTTACATCTATTTAGTATGTATTTACTTATGCTACACACTGTCTACATCAGTCCAATTTCTGCCACCCTCAAAGTATCAAGATCCATCTTCCCCTTTGTAGGCTGTAAAGGATTTTGTCTTTGTCTGCAGCTTACCCTAGACTTATTAAATAAACCAGTGTTCAAAGAACCCCCAAAACATTTAATTTGCACATTATCATCACTTCTACTGCTGCCTTGATTTTCCTTAGTTGTGTCAGAACAACTTTTGTACCCCAATCTTGTAGCTGAGCTCTTTTGTGCCAGTGTATCCCATCAGGTTTTAGTCCCTGATTTGACACTTCTTTAAATCACTCATAACTTGCCTTGTTTTCCATAGATGCATTAATATTCCTCTTTAAGTGATATGGTTTGTACTATGCACCAATCTCATTATGAAAATTTTTTTTCAAGACATTCAGCTGATCAGTGCATAGCAAAAAATAATCTGTGCATTCCTACTGCCAGAATAGTTTAAGATCTAAATGTCAGTCTGTTTTTTCACTTGAAGGAAAAAAACCAGGGTCTAACTGATTATATTAAGAAAACCATGTTTCTAGTGCATGCCCTATCTTCTGTATATTTATCTGCAACTTCCAGATTTGTATTTGTAGATGAAATGTTTCTTGTCATTATCAACCTAAAAGAAAAACCCAAACCAAAAAATAACATACTTTGGTTTTCTAACGATTCCCAGGAAACAGATTCTGGCTGCTACACTTGTAAAACGCAAAGTCCTACATTTGGGACAGTGCTCTTGACTGAATGAGCAAAGGACAGCTTTGGAGAGAAGGACCAAAGGGTCCTGGTGGACAGAAGTTGAAGCCAACAGTTCACCCTTGCAGCGGGAACAGCTAATGAATAACAGGCTGCACTGGCAGGAGCATGGCCAGCAGGACACGAAAACCAATTATTTGTCTCTATTCAGCACCTAGGAGATCACATCTGGAGTAGTGTGTCCAGTTTTAGGTCCTCAGTACAAGACACAGTAGAGCAGGTCAAACAGAAAGCCACTAAGAGGGTTGGAGGGTGAGAGGGTGTACAAGGAACAGCTGAGAGAGCTGGGTTTATTTGGCCTGGAGAAGAGGGAAATACAATTGCTGTTTTCAGCTGCCAAGTGGGGGTTAGGAGATGGAGCCAGGCTATTCCTGATCGTGTGCAGTCAAAGGACAAGAGGCACATTTTGCAGCAGGGGAAAGTCCTACAAGGCACAAGGGGAAAAGGGAAAAAAACGTGTTTCCAGTGAGAGCAGTCAAGCCCTGGAAAAGGCTGTCCAGAGTTGTACAATTTCCATTCTGGGAGATGTTCAAGGCCTAGCACAACCTGTCTCCCAAGTCAGCCCTGCTTTGTTCAGAGGACTAGACTAAGAGACCTCCAGAGATCCCTTCCAATCTAGAACATCCTGCAACTCAATGCAGCACCCAGAAAAAGAGAGCAGAACTTTCCATGTGGAAGTCCTTTAAGTGCTCCAAACAAATAGTAATACCTTTCATCAGGCTAACAGTATACTATCCTCAGTGTACAGCAAGTGTAACTAACACCAGGATTAAAATCCACACACTGTAGGGTATTATGCCATAATCCACCTTTCCTCAGCTGTTACACTCCAGACCTCTTCACTGCCTGCCTTGTCAAATCCCTGGATAACCTCTCAACTGCTCCATGCTCTTGGCTTCTCCTGGTTTTCACTAGTCCAGTCTCAATGGCCCTTGAGCCCTCTCAATCCCACCCTCTCACTCCTTTGACTGGCATGCATCACATCACAGATTTCATCTGACTCCTGTCAAGTAACAGCAGTAACAGCACTTCAGGCAGTACAGCTGCTTAAACCCATCTTTCGTTTCCTCTTGCAACTGACAAAATATCTCATCAGGATTTCAGAAAGTCAGCCATTTGCAAGTTACCAGTCAGTTCTCAAGTCTACTTTCCAATCTTAGAGACTGCAATCTAACACACCAAGCAAATTTGGTCTTTTTAAGCTCCATGCTTTTAACATGGAAAAAAATTTGTCAAAAACAGGATGCCTGAACTAAGGCAGCACACTGAGAGAGAGGAGAAAAAAAAAACCCCTCCCATTTCAAAAACCAGCAAAAGAAAATGCTTTTGTGTTTAGTTGTGGGGTTTTTCCTTGAAAAATGTGTATGGGAGGACCTCATTCACAGAAACAAAACCAAAGCTTTTGATATATAGAATATATCATACAATTTTGCATGAATCAATGATATTTTCAAAAAATATTTTCTGTATTTTACAGCTTAAAAATCTCCATCACAAATATTTGCAAAAGGTATTTTAAGCAAATATAAATTTACTTCAAGTAATACCTCAGTATAAAAAATACTTTCTGTTAGGTTTACTATTTCCCTGAATTCAAACTTGTGCTGATGTAGAATTACAAGAAAGACTGTAAAATAGGAGACTTAATTTTCAGAAATACCAATCAAAATAAACACAGGACGCTGTGTCTAAGTCTAGGCTCTGCTTACACTGATTTTCACAACAAAAAGCTATCATACTGAATTTATCACAAATGAATCTGAAAATTCTGTTCTCATGAACCTCACAAAATAACAGATCCAAGTGCTGACTGGAACCTACACATTTGTCACATACTTTTGGGAAGCCTGCCATAAATGCCTGTGCAATTCTAGGAACAGGTGAGAGCAAATAGCAAATATGAACATTCTCCCACTGCTCCATTCCCTGAAACAGATCTTGAGCTTTTACTTTTTTTTTTTCAATCTGTCATATGACCAAGAATATTTTCAGAACTTTTTCATGCAAGTGTAGTTTTCTGCCAGGGTACATGAAGATATCCAGGCAAGGACAGTGGTGCTAAGTACAGACCTCAGAGCACCTTCTAGACCTAAAGAGCACCTTCTTACCACTCCAACAATCTCAGGGTATGCTACAGGGCTTTTTATGCTGATATGTCTTTCATATTGCATCAACCCAAAAGTATAAAAATACTGAATGTTATAAAATGTAGCATTAACATCGAAGCAAAACTGCTCTGCTCAATGAAGTTTGGAAGTTCAAAAGTTATATTTTTTAAAAACATTACTCAATAAGGAAAACCTTAGAAGCTCCTTGATGTTTCAAGTTGGGGTTTTCCCTAGTGTCTCTTGATATGCAATGAATCTTCTCAAATTCATCTTCACATTGTCAAGAACACACAGCTGATCTGTACTATATTGTCCTTTGCCTTCTTTTCGTATCTGTAAAACCAAAAGAACACATGGTTTACTAAAGGAGAAGTTTCTCCTATTAGATCATCTCAAATTTACTGTAATTCTGTATATAGATGTTCTATCAAGAGATGCTACCCGTGGCTTGTGAGAACTCCAAGGTGTTCCCATGTGCACATGTGGAGCTTAGCAATTACTTCTGCAAGTCAATTTACTATAATATGTTGCTGCCTAAAACTAGACTAATGGCACATTATTTCATCCAAAAATCTGAGACCTACACTTCTTTTCTGTGGCTTTTTATATGGAAAACCTTGCACATTTAAGCTAACAACTGAAGCACCATCAGGTATGTACTTTGTGTGTTCAGTGCTTAGCTTTTAGACTATGAAAGTCACTCCTCAGGCTGCATCTGACCTAATAAACCATGCAGGTCATTCTCTGTTTAAGTCTAGGATGTACCTAAAATTAGTTCAGAATACCAACCTTGCTATTCTTGAAAATACAGGCTACATGAACTTTTTTAATTAACCAAGAATGGAACAAAAACATCCAACTGCAACAAGTTAAAAACCAAAGATGACAATGTAACTTCAGAAAGGACTTTTCTCCCACCACCAGAGACATCTGCAAGATTTTTTGTACAACTGTTTCAGAACAGTACAGTGATTTGGACATCAGTAATACTGATGGTGTAATGCAGATGTTGCAATGCAGGTGCTGCACTGTTACCTTGACACATCCATGAATTTTAAGGTATTTGCGTTCCTCTAAAGTGGAGAATCAGAAAATCAAGCACTCTTTTTTTCTGTCGCCTTATAAATTAATTATCTCTTCTAGGAGCCCAAAACTCAACCTTTAACCCACATTGTGTCCTGAGACCCCTGGCTGCCCTTGATGCCTACCCTCATTCTGAACACTGGCTGAAATTCCTTCAGTGTTGGAAGCAACTTGATCTGTAATGCTGCCTTTTCTGCTTCTTTACCATCTGCAAATACATCAAAAAGTGCATCCAAGGCTTCCCCTGCTACCACAAGAGAAGATTCCTTCATAGCAGCCTCAAGAAGAAATTTTCCAATCATCTGTAATAAGAAAGAAGAATTTATTTTTCCAGCAATGCTAAAGAAAATTGAAAGAAACATCAAAATTCTTTCAAGCTTGCAATGCAAAGTTTGCTTTTTCACCTTCAGTGTTTCAGCTGTATCTTGTCCTTTTGCCAGGACACTGCCAGAAATTCCAAGGATGCTCACCACGTTCACTCTAACACTGGCATTGCTGCTTTGAATACCAGCCTCACACAAAGCCAATAGCTGCTCAGGAGTCATACACTGGTCTCAGCAAGGGGAAAGGAGGGAAAGAAGGAAGACACACACAGTTACATTTTCATGGAAATTTTGAAATATGACATTTAGTGTGTACTTCTACAGAACACAGGCAAATTCTTCACAGAGAAACAGAGTCCTAGATTATGAAAACTCTAAGAATTCTGAAAATACAATTACCAAGAAATTTCAATTCCCTTTCAACTTGTTTCTTCCAGAACATAACCAAGGCTGACACGAAGTTGAAGGAAAAATTCTGAGATTTTCACAAATTTATCTAGCTCAATAGCTGCTTCCAACAACTTACAGTATAAAAGCTCAGTTTTCAGTTTAAGGCCAGAAAGGACTAGCAGACTATCTAGTATTGTGTCTTGTATAACAAACCACTATGCTTCATTCCTGTACTCAACTCACTAATTCATATCCAACCAAGATTCAAGGACCACCAGCTTCAACTAGGTAACATCAGGAAGTAAAGAATCCACATTTCTAGGTGCCAATTTTCTAATTATTTGTCATTATAACTATCTTCTAAAGATACCTGTGGCTTATTGCTATTCTATTTTTGAAATACCTTTCATCTGTTTACATGCTGAGGAGATACATAAAAAAATATTCCTGTAAGGTCCATGAAAAACACAGTTAATGCTATTAATCTGTTCTTCTAGTGTTCACAACTGCTGAAATTTTGAACAAGATTTATATTGCTTTGTTTCAAAAACTTTCCAACCCAATCTCACAGGAATTTGAACCTACCAGAACATTTGAGTTTGAAAGCTTTTACCTGGGAAATATTCTTTGATGCCATTGTCTGTAGGAGAGCCCTCAAAGCACTGCTTACAGCTTCCAGGAATTCTGTGTCTGTAGGGAGTTCTGTCAAAGAATAGAACCCAGAGCCAGAAGTTAAACAGTAATATGAGGGATACAGGAAGCAAAGAAATACAAATTCCTTAATACATTAATTGTTCCTCCAGGTACTGCCACAACAGGAAAAGCTAGATTTTCAGAGACTGGTCTCTGTAGGTTGTAACCATAGTGATTTGTATGAATTCAGCATTGACTGCATCTGGAGGTTAAAACACAGCTGGGCCTCCTTTTCAGGCACATCCCTGGTTGAGGCACTTGTGTGACCTAATGGACAGTGCCAGCCACCGGCACCAGAACAGCAGCTGAAAACTAGCATCACATGGAAGCCATAATACAGCAACTGAGAAAACCACAGAAGCTGATGCATACTTCACCTCCTTTCTTCTGCCTTCTTAAGCAAGCTTTTCAGACACCCAGAACACTGGACTCTTTCCAATTCATATGAAGAGCATGTTTTCCGGTGGTTTAATAACATTTCAGGAATGCATGACTCAAACACTGCATTATTCCTGTTTAACTACAAACTTATCGGTAGCAGCCATCACCTTCAATCTATGTTCTGCATTTCCTGAGGCTTTTCATTTTCCTCTAATGTGTTTATTTTCTAGACCACTCCAGATGCAGAAGTTCTTGATTTATGTGCATCTCCTCCCTTCTCATGTAAACAATCAGATCTTTATGCCTCTTTTTACCCTGTAAACCACAGGATTCCTTCTAACCACATGTCGGCATGTTATCAGCTCTATGTGGCAGTTTCCATTACACAGCATTTAAACATGAAAAAACGGGCCTGTGCCAATTAATTAATTTTAGCATCCTTAGCTGTCTTCAGATAGCAACTTCTCCACCTTCATCTGAGAACCTTCTATTACAAAGCATAACATGTAGACCCAAAATATTGGAAGTCCTCTCTTCAAGCATGAGACATATTTTATGTGAACTTCCTTGCATATGTTTTCATAGATATTTTAATTTCTGTATTTTAGTTTTCCACACACTGCACTCAGTAATAATGCTTTGATAGACTGATCACGTCTTTAAAGACATTGAGAAAGAAGTGTGTTTTGCAGGCAGATGCATTTTCATGCACTAATGCAGTGTCATTTTATACACCACAGCAGAGCACTACGTAACCTACATCTGTGGCTACAAATGGAGACACTTGAAGGAAGGGAAGGAAACTAAACTTCCTGAGCTTCTAAGAAATGAGAAATGACAAAGCCACACATATGCCAGACTTCAACAGAACTGTCTTAGGGAAAACGTTTTCTGACAGTTTGGAGAATTGGCAGCTTTGCCAGGCTCTAAGAATCTCTCTTATTTTTTGAAAACCCATCACCACTGACCTTAAAACAAAGATTAACAGAATAGTCTGAAGGACAGCCTGTCAGGGACCCACATCCTCAGTTTGCAAACAGGTGAGGTTTTCTTAAACCTTTTTTTTTTCTTTCCCAATCTTGGTTCAGCTTCTCTCATGTCAGTAACAGAGAGGCCATAGCATAAATGATCCAACAGGATTATGGAAATGATGCTGCTCTCATGTATAGGATCACAGAAAGCACCTGGAAATGCTACCTGCTGTACAGATGATCCAATAACACTGTACTAGCAGATGTATGGGGAAACCTTCACAGTATGTCTATGAAATAATGCACCCTGAAGGAACTACAGTGAAGACATTCTAGTGTTTATCAGGATGTATCACAGAATCTGTGAGGCTGGGAAAGACCTCTGAGATGAGTCCAACCTATGACTGATCACTGCTGTGTCAACCAGACCCTGGCACTGAGTGCCATGTCCGGTCTGTTCTTAAACATTTCCAGGGATGGTGACTCCACAGCCTCCCTGGCAGCTCGCTCCAATGTCTAAATACAGATCTAATATATATATATAATATATAATAGCTCATATATCCTAAAATAGTACTTTTAGAAGAATTAAATGTATTACCTTCTTTGTTGAAATTGAACCACAACCAGAACAGGAAGCTGAGCAGCTTTAACATTTAGTTGTAACAACTTTGCACACTTTCTTACTACAAACATAATTCCAATAAAGCTAAGCCATCATAACACAAAGCACATCCTGGGGACAAGGTGGCTGCTCTCTTTCCTACTGTAACAAGCATAGACATTCTTGAGATTTTTGCACCAGCGGCTTTTGTCATAATTTGGTAAGATTACTAGGAAAAAAAGATGTGAAAGACTATGCTAGACATGTTTTGTTTGCACATCTCCTCAGGCTAGTTAGGACATTTAAAAATATGCCCCATCTTCTTCATGCTTGTCTGATTGCTGAAAAACTGTTATTACCACAAATACAATTAAGCAAACAGTTCTGGTCTCCCACTGAGGCAGTGTTAATCCACTAAGAGACTTTCTGCATAGACCCAAACGTGAAGCAGATTCTTGCACTACGAGCAAACTTGCTCAAGGTGCAGTTTGGATAAACACATCAGGATACACTGTTATATGTCAGTACATTGCCAACATTCAGTATCCTTATCTTGAAGGACCAGAGGGATAAAATTAGTAATAAACAGCATTGGAACATAACATCCATGGCTACCTTATATCTAGATGATCAGCAAAGAGGGTCAGCAAGTCCCCTTTACCAAACATCTTACCTGTTTTAGAAAAGATCAGCTGTGAGAGATGCTGTGCAAGGGACTGAAGTGCTGAAGCTCCCCCAAGACAATCCACATCTGACACCAGCAAAATGCTCTGAAGGCATGTTAAAGCTCTACACTGCACTGCATTCAGTCTGAAACAAACAAAAAACACACTGAGCATACCTGTTGAAAACACCTATTGAAATATAAAGGGGAATCTTGAATTTAATAAGGTTGTGACCCAGTATGCAGTTCACAAAAACATTTGTATCTCTTTATTCAAAATCATATATCAGATCTGCCAGTTTCCAGATCTTAAGAGCAGCCCAAAGATGGACAATCCTTCTAAGAGTTCTAAAACAACTGAATATACATGAAAAATAGTAAGAGAGACAATGAAATGCCTACTTTTTAATTAATGGTTTCCAAGACGGATTGTGCATACAGATGTCTAGAGCAACACTGTTCGGAAAAGCAGTTTTTTCAAGAATCTGAGGAGGGGAAAAAGAAAGGTTTAGCAATAAAGCCCTTTTTTGGTTCTTTTGGTTTGTTTTTTTTTTGTTATAGCGTGTTCAGGGGGAAGACTGAAATTTTAGCTTAATGTCAAACAAATACTTCAAACTACGTATTTCAAAGTTTTCCAGATAGCAAATATCTTGCCTGCTAAAAATGCCAGAATTTTCCTCTATCACTTAAATGGTGCACTTATTCACTGGGTTTAGCATAGCATATTTTAAGTGTTCAACTGTACTAACAACAGGTGATTTTCTAGGCCTCTGCTATTCTTTCTTACTTAGCTCTTTCTTCTTATAGATTCTGCTACAGGACTTTCAGATAGTTACAAGTCTGGAAGGCCTTGCCATGAAACTCAAAAAGCCTTCAAAGTTCTCACCTCGCACTTTGTCACCTTAGCTCAGAATTCTACACTGCTGCTGAACTAGCACATTTACTGATTCAAATAACAAACTTCACCATTACAACCCCAAATAAAAATGAGCAGAACAACTCTGAAACAAAAACATCTAATTTCCTGTCAGTGCCAAATACTCCATTTCAGACACTTTGTATAAAACAGGGGGAGAGGAACTTGAACTTTTTCAGTGCTGACTGTTGCCATTCGTTAATGTTACTTCCACCTCATTTAGCTAATACAGAAATCTGGCTGTCATGCTTCAGCCAAGTTTCCTTTCTTTTTGCCGGTAATCTTTTTCATGTCCCAATCAAAGAATAACAACCTTTGTATTTTGGGGAAAAAAAAATTTTAAAAGATCTACCAGATTTCTGAAACACATGACCCTTCTATTCTCACTTACATGAGGAAATTATTGAGGTCATGCAATGATGCACCACCTCTAGGCCAAAAAAGTGAGGCCAAACTCATTTAAAGAAATACTCCCGCCAGGTAAATTGGAATAATTTGTTTGCCTAACCTAGGATACAAAGCAGGAACAAGGTAAAGACTGTACCATGTGTTGGAAATAATACAGAAGACAATACCTTCTTTGGAATGAGGTTGTTCAGAAATGCTGAGTTGACCTCATCAGAGAGGCACAGGGGTGACAGCAGCAGCCCACTCCCCTCATTGTAGGAGTTTTCCATGAACAAGTCACTTTCATCACTGCTGGAGAGTTCTTCCCACTCGTCATCAGAGGGATCTGAGAACACAAGACAGACTTGTAAATCCAACAGCCCTCATGCAACAGGTATCCTACTTTCCCAACTGAAACTGGCTCCTCCAAGCTTCTTGGTTTAGGAATCTTTAAGCTCTTGGGCTCTAACAAACTCCTCACAAACCAAGTGCCATTAAACCACAGTTCTAAATATTTTATTAAAAAATATTTTATACTCACTGAGGCACAAATATTCTTATGAGAGAGGTTCTTCATACATGGGCATGTTACTCTCTGATATTAACAATGTGTAGTTTAAAAATATCCAAAAAAAGGTGTAGAAGAAACATTTCATAAAGATTTACTAAGATTTTAACTTGGATTGTACCACTTCACTTTCTGAGGTTGATTCAAGCATGCAAATACACCAGTTTAACTTAACTTGTTTACTAATTGCAGTCAGTTTAAGGCAATTGTTTCCTCTGGCAATACTGAAGCCACAGACAGATGTCCTCTGCCTGGGCAGTAACTAGGCTGGATAAAGATGTTACTGTCTCCACAGCAAGGTCAGTTGAAACGAAACTATGACAGCAAAGAAAGCCAAATAATCTCTGATAGTCATTTCAGGCAACACATTTCACATAAATTAAACTAGGTTTATAATCTTAAACCTGAACTAGGCCATACTTACATGACTTATTCTACTAGCAGATCTTTAGGGGCAGAACTGGTGAGAGGAGTCGAAGTCCTATTACCAACAGGCTACTGTGTGAATAATCTGTCCAGAGCTGAAGGCGGACTTAGGCTGACAAGCACAAACTAAAATCATCCTCATTTATATTTAAACTTGTATATCTACATCCAAAGAGTTCACATCCATTTAGCTGAAGTTTCTTTAAATCTGGTTACATTTTAACTAGTGTTTACCCAAGTCCTAAGTCTACAGGTTGGACTGATCTTCCTTTCCAACAGATGAAAGCTCTGTGTACATAGGTCAGGATATTTAACTATTGTGACAAAAAATATCATATTCACCCCCAAGCAATTTTGTTTGACAACACAGATTCTCATGAGATGTAGGTCCTATAGTAACTACAGGAACAGCCACGCACTTCCATGGCAAAAGGTAAATTCACTAAACATGCAGCAAGAAAGATACAAATGAATGCACTTCACTTGTACTGTGCAGTTTTGAGAATTTATTTGAAGTTGATGGTTATGGTTTATCTGATGTAAAGTAACTCATCAAGGTGTGGCAACTTGACCACAGAGGCATCTTATGGTAATATCCAATTAATTCTACAGCCATAACGTGCTGGTGTTAATAGCCTTTGCATGAGAAAATGGTTGTCTTTCATGCTTTACCAAACCATGGCAGCAAGAAACATGAAAACAAAGCAGACATCCCCCTTTCTCTTCTCTTGCCTCTTCTAAAAAATTCCTTTTGCATCTTTAAAAAACAAAGAAAGCAAAATATATCCCTCGAAAACTAACTGATAACAATACAAGCTGACGATGCAATTCAGCAATAATGAAGACAGCAGCTGCCATAAATTGACAGCAAGTGACCAGGGCAGAGCAGAAACTGGGATCTAGAACACTGGCCCATAATTATGATCAGGTATCTTGTAATGTTCTGGGAGACACAGAGGCATTTCCAGCAGCAATCCCATCTTACCTAGCACTGGTGACCCAAGAACTACAGACTGGACAGCAGTGCTGGAGTCTCCTGGCTTCTTGCCCAGGTGCCCACCAAAGGGGAGCACTCTGCTGCTGCCAAACACTGGACAGTGCTCAGTACAACACATCCCTCACCAGCCTGGTTATTTCTCTCAGTTCTGTTGCGAGCTGAGTGTTTTTATGAACTCAGCATAATGGCTAAAGCTATTTTAGTCCTCAAATAATTTGAAAATTAAATTAACAGCTGCCTCTGGATTCCTCTTAATTTCTAGAGACTGTCTGCCCATGAATGGGTAAAGTACTGTAGCAAAATACAACACCAATCAATCTTACATTACACTGAGTGAATGGCAGAATATGCAGCTTATCCACAAGAGATTTTCCAATTAAAGGGGAAAGCTTATGAATTACAGCTCATTAGATGAGAAATGCAGTTATGAAAGGAGCTTCATGCACTAGGTACAGAATTTCGTTGTGCTGTAAGAGAAAAAAAAAGTCACCATTGGGAATAACTGGGTATTACTGTGGATTTTATAAGAACCTGAAAGTTTTATTCAGTTACTTTCTACACAATTACTCCTGCATCAGGCTAAAACTACAATAGCAGTCAAAGTTCTCAGGTTTTGGAGGGTTTAGGGGATTAGTTTTGTTTGTTTGTTGGCTTTTTAAATTAGAATTCGATAATCTCTCACTTGTTTTCCTGAAGATTAGAAGAAAAGCTATCAAAACAGAGTTTCAGAGTTCATAAAAGATACAGAATATCTCTATCCCACTCCCCTCCAAATAACAGCCTCTCTTTCTCCTTCTCCTCAAGGCTCATAAAGGCAGAACTCTGGAAGCCGAGATCTACATTGTTGCCAGAGTTGCACGCAAAAGCTGTCCCTACTCCTAATTTTGCAACACTCGTAGTATCAAAACTGAATCAAAGCTACAAGATTTATCTGCTTTAAAAAAACTGATGCTCCCATCCTGCAATCAGATTCACACACATTTTGCATCAAAAGAACAGTCAGACCTCACTCTAACTAAACAAACATTTTGCTGTAACACTTTAGGAAATATCTCTCTGCCGTGAGTGCTTTTTTTTGTTTTTAAATGTTGGTACATGCAGTATCGCGCAAAAAAAAAAATTAAGCAACATATGTTGCTTAATTAATTAGTAATAGAAATTACAACCTACTTTGCCACTAGATGAGGACATCAGGGGCAATATGCCCATGGGCGTTTGCCCTTAGAAACCCAGATGACCAAACAGTAAACTAAAGGTGACCTATTCAGAAACAAAACACACCACAACACTTGCAATGAACGAGACTGCTACAAACCTTCACTGCAGCACATATTAACAATGATTTCCAGAGCAGTCTGCTGAGCCGTCAGTAAAGCTGTCACTTCTTTCAGTTCCCACTTATCAGACTAAAAAATTAAAAACATGAACCAAGTTTGATTTTGGAAAACAACATTTAAGTGCTATTTAAAGTATCCAAGCTGTCAGTTTAAAAATACAGTCCCAGCCACTTCTTCTTCTCAGTCTACACCCAAACTTGGAAAAAAAAACCCAAAACACAAACTCAAGCAGTATTATCTACTATCTCTTTGTCGATGTTCCAGAGAAAGTTTTATTCTCAAGGAATGCCACATGAACTAAAGCTGCCCAAAAGCCAGTCAGCCACACTTACTGGAAGTAAATCTGAAACGTCATTTTCTCTTCTGAGTTTTCCTTTTGGTATTCCTTCCATGTTATCATCTTCACTCAAAACAGAGTTTTCTGTAGTATCACTCATGTTTTCCTCAGTTTCTGCTTCCACAGCAAGTTTTAACCTGTTTTTTTCAGCTTCATTCATACGAATAATTGTTTCACCAGCATCTATTGCCAATGATTCTGAAAATATCTTCAGGATTGCATTAACCGTGCTTCCCAGGCTGCCTGGTGGAATAGTATCCTTTATATTCCAGATAGTGCCTAAATATGAGGTAACCAAATTATATAAATTATTACTGTGCTCAATTCCCAGCTCTGTAATAGCCATTTTGTAAGGACACAGCCTCCACTACTCAAAATACTCAGTGCTTATATTCACTATAAGTGTTCAAGTCTTTTCTCTACAGATTTCTATTTTTTTTTGTATAACATTTCATATACCCATCTGTAGTAATTGTTACGCCCACATCTTAAGCTCAAGTAAATTTCAGCATGTAAATATTTACAGAATATTTATGTGGAACAACCTTGGTGTCACTCTGTACCTGAGATAAAAAATTCACATGTGAGAATCATTTTCTAAGGAGACTCAAAATTAATTTATTACACTCCAGTATCAAAAGTCACCATGGCTAAACATTTGAGGTAACAAGAAGAATTCAAGGTAGAGAATCTGAGGTAAAAAAAACATACAGCTAATAAGATCAAAACAACTCCTGTACCACTTATTATTGACTCATTTAACTGTTAAAAACTAAATGAGCAGTTAAAGTGGGCTATCACACTGAGCAGGGGCTGAATTCAGAATCAAGCATTTAAGCCAGTTTTAAAACTATGTGCAAATATCTATTTGCAGTTCCAAAAGGCAGATATAACCTCTCAAACCATCTGCACAGGCCTTGACAATCAGATGTCCAGAGCACAGCAGAGAAGACTAAGGCTTCTGTCCCTCCCAGCATCCTTCAGCTGCCATGCTCCCCATCTCAAAGCAGTGAACCCATTTGAGCACTGTACCTGCTGTCAGTGTTCTCAGAAGGATGTGCTTCATGGTGCTTTCTGGACTCAACATCACTGTTTCCAGTATTTGTTGTGCACAAGCATTAAATGAAGAAAGAAGATCTGGATTATCTTCCGTCACTGCCTGCAAGCAGTTTGCTGCAGCAAACAACAAAAGTAAACATAATTAACAAACCCAGTAGTAGCTTTTGCTCTGCTAATGAGAAAGCATTGTCTTCCTGAAAGCTGGAGTGATGAAATACTGACACAGGAAAAAAATTTCATTCAGCACAGTGTTTTAATGGTCTGACACTGTCCTTCACAAGCTGTGTTTTGGATTAAAAGACATTCTGTGGCAAACCCATACATAAAACAGGTGAGGACAATACCACATCAGCCATGGAATTGGTTGTATTCATTTCAGCTACTCAAAATTAAATTTATCCATTATATAATGACAATGGACAACATAAAAAACCGCTGGAAGCACACACACCTGTATGACCATTGTAAAACTATAACAACAATACTGATAAAAACAGATTGAAAGTGATTGAAATTGTTTAGGATTTTTTAGAAGGACTATCTCCTCTGCTCAATAAATTAAACCCCCCATTACCAAAATGTGAAAACAAAATGAAAAACACAGCCTCCCTCTAAAGCCCACTTCCCACAGAATTTTCTTCCCATGTAACCACCAATAAGCCATTTTCTTTTGGACTGAAAACAAGCACAACAGATGTCAACTTCTTTATTATGTGCTGTTCAAAAATGAATTTAAAGTCTTACACTCAGTGCAAAGTTAAGCAATGCTAAAGTGGGTCCATTATGCTATGAAGGTAATATCAGTGTTACATTCATCCAGTTAAAAAAAAAAAAAAGTTATCTTTAAACCCTTATCTTCTCTTTTTACCACTTACCTACTGAAATAGCCAGATCCACATTTGTGGCAAATTTCTTCATGTAATGTAACACAGCCTCCAGACAGCCTTCTTTATTGAATATGTATAGGGCAGTAGTGTTGCATTCACTAATGTATGGAAAAGATCAGTCAAACATTTTTCCAGGAAAAAGAAGTACTGCAGCAACATCTTAAGCACACCATGCTTGTTATTATTCACATTTTTAAAAGATACCTATGAAGAATTATGCATTAGTCAAAGAGGCTCATTACTGAGGTTATGATCAATTCTATACAAGATGCTGGAAGAGAAGCTGCAAAATCCTGGACACTTTGAGGAAAGCTGGCTTGTGCCAGCTGCTTCCTCACACAGTGTTCAGAGTTTATTTGGGAGCCTAACTACAGGCTCCTGCTGGAGTATGGAAGGCAGCTCAGAGTTGTGGGCTGCAAGCCAGCCCAGGGCTTCCTGCAGCCACAGGAGACTTCACCCACAAACCCACTGCCAGCAGAGTGAGCTGCTGCCTCTCACAGCAGTACTCACTCACTCCACAAAATGACTGCTCTTACCATTCAGAAATGCATTTACTTTCATTATCTAACAGGGGATGTGTGTTTCTTCAAGTTCTCACAGCTACTCTCTTTTAAATTGATATATTGATGCAAGACTAATTCAAACTAAAAAAGCACAGGAGCTAACTAGCTACCAGGGTCTTCAAAAATTTAATTTTGAAAATATTACATCTCAGCATCAATGCCAGCCCTAACTTTATCAGTATCAAACTTAGCAATGAAATGAGCAGTTCACATTCATTACCACAAAGTTCAAAATACAGAAATTATTTACACCACACTTAATGATCATACCTCCTGTTCTCAAGCACTGACTAAAAAGCAAAAGAAAATTAACACACAACATTGCTGAGTCAGAGTTAAAAGGGTCACGCATTCTGTGCAAGATGCTGAACAAGGAGTTTATCTACTGTTCTGGATTCCAATCCCTAAAAAATAAATATCCCAGTTTAGAAATAAGGCCTCAAGCCAGCAGCCATATCTCACAGACAGGCATAGAGGCAGCTCCACTGAGGCTCTGTACCGTGCTAAACAAAATCCTACATGCAAAGTGCATAACGTGAGAAAAAATAAGAGAAACAACACAAAGTTCAAGGAGAACAACTGGAATAGATTTGTATCACTTCAGTGTCTACAGTAATTTCTGTATTAATAGTGTTGCCATTTCTCTTCCTTCACCTGGAGATTCCAATGTAAACTACTAATAGAACAATTTACATTATTTTCTCACATAATAAGTAAATTTTTATCAGTGTCTCAGTAACTAAGGGATAGTTGCCCCAAATAGTTAATATTAATTTTTGGGATGACCTGCAGAGGAAGGAAGTAGTATAAAAACTCCTCATATTACTAGAGCACTGATCCACTGATCAGAATTTCATTTTCTCCATTTCTTGTGTTGTGATATGGATCTACAGGAAATACATGCAAGAAGCCACAACCCAAACAACAGACTATGACAGAACACGTTCAGAAAGCAGGAACAGAACTCAGGATGAAAAACCAGTAGAAAAAGAATTTGTTATTATAAAATCTTCTAAAACTAATTACCAACTTTGTGCACTTTTAGAATCCTTCACTCAAAAAAAGTAATCTATACTAGAAGATAAACTTTTATTTCAGATGAGATGAGGGTTCATCATTATTAAAGCAAGGTACATGTAGGAGCAACACAATCAGAACCAGCAAATGAATGCATCTTCCCATGCCAGGACAATCATTTCTGCCTCAATTACCACACTCCTTTTCAGGAACAATTTAATTTAGCTAAAATGCCAGTGTTTACATAGTACTTACCATATATTCCACAGCAAATTAATAGCCTCATTGGCTATGTCTTCAATATAATTTTTGTTCATCCCTCTGCATTTCTTTGAAGAGAGCTGGTTAGCATCCAGTCCAGTGCTGCACTACAACCAAACAAAAGAACCAGGGTTGGGAAACAATCGAGCCACAGAGCCACAAAGAGAAGCAAAACTAAAGTATTATCACCAATGAGTGGAGAGATCCTCTCATGCAGTGTTTATTACCAGAACACCTGACTGGTTTCCTTTCTTTATGAAAACTTGAACCATTGATATCTTTTCTCTTGTAAAAAGACTTACAGTACTTGCTTTGCAGTTAGTCTTTAGAAGCACTTTCTAATTAAAAAAAGACTTGGGAATTTTAAAACCTGAAGTGCTGTTTCTTGTTAACAGTCTGTATGCAGCTGTCAACAGTTGTTTCTAACCACAAAGATTAACTCAGTTAATACCTTACTACGCTTTATAGTAATGCTATTAATCATATTTTAAAATGGGGAAGAAACATACAGAAAATGATGATATTGCTCAAGGTTGCTCATACAAAGACAGCAGGTTAGAGAAATCAATGCAATATCCAAACTGCAGTGCAACACCTGGACCAAACAAAGAATACAAATTCAGTACAGGTTATTCTACAGTAACTACCCAGTACATCCAAATATCCATTTAGACAAAACTGCTCACCAAGAAAATCTCACCAGAATAATGCTGCAACATAAATGAAGGACCTTGAGTCTCACTGACAGAATAAACTTGTCTTAACTGACATCACAGACCCCAAATCTCCAGACCTTTCACTCAAAAATCATCTTAAGGAGCAAACCTCACCATGGATACAAGTTAGCTGGCCAGGAGCTAGAAAGTAGTGGTTAGAAATCTCTGGAGTAATTTTTGTATCACTAAGCCTATCAAAACATTATTTTAAAACATCTTTCAAGTACCTTATTGTAATAACAGCTACAAAAATAGAACGCTTTTGTATATGGGACAATTCAATGCCTAGATCAGGTTTAAAATAAAAATAAACACACCTCTTTCAGAAGTGCAACCAGGGGTGTCATGATGTCATTTGTCACCATGTCATCACAGACATCAAATCCTCCACAAGCACTCAGATTTCTGGGGAAAGCAAAAAAATTAATGCTTTGGATGAGATACAATACTTTCCAAGAATGTTTCAAAAACCCAACAAGAATGTTTCAAAAAAAGCCTTTGATATTCTTCTCTAAAGGTTA
The DNA here is from genome assembly GCA_013399835.1 of Leptocoma aspasia. Taxonomy (NCBI): domain Eukaryota; kingdom Metazoa; phylum Chordata; class Aves; order Passeriformes; family Nectariniidae; genus Leptocoma; species Leptocoma aspasia. The sequence continues at coordinate 255,182 of VXAX01001764.1, forward strand.
TGGTACTTTTTGTTTTAAACTCAATTTGCTTAAACAGTAGCTTTAGTCTTCTACCTCACTAACACAAGAGAATAACTTTGGAGTTAGAAAAAAAATATGATTTCCATTTATTCATTAAGCATAATTAGAAACCTTATCTGTACTAAAACATCACGACACAAAATGCCATACAAACTGCACTCAAGCTCTATTTCCTCATAAAGCCATACATTTCTAGCATAGAGCCTGCTCCTGACATTAAAGTCTCACAGAGCAAGAAAAGCCCCTCCCTCACAGACTTCAGCTGAAGCAGGCATAGTTTCCTCAGACCAGAATTAAACAAGAGAGGCTGGCACTCAATCAAGGCCACAGCTGTCACCAGCAGAACCCCAGTTTCCCCCCGTGCCAGCTGTGCAGCACCAAGCGCTTACCGCAGCGCGCCCGCGGCTGTCTCCCGAACAGCTAAACTGTGATCCATCAGCAGGGGCCCCAAACAGCGCACCACGTCCCTCTGCACAAAGGCTGGGATGACCTGCTTCTGCTGCAACAGCCTGGAAATGCTGGCACAGGCATACTCCCTTACTTCAGCACTTGGATGCTGCAGCTGAGGAGACAGACAGGGCACATCACAGTGAGGGGAAAGGGAGTTGGAGGGTTTTACTGAGTGAAAAGATTGATCAGGGCCAGCACTGTGGCTCCTGTTTTAACGCTCTTTTTAACTTCCATGAAAGCTTATAAATCCTTGTCTGGGTTATGTGTGTTAACTTTATGACTAGACAAATGCTGTTCTGGATATTTGACAAGACAGCCATAGTCCAGACACAGATTTGACACTAGCTGGCACTGGTGAGACCTCAATTACCATGTATTAAAAAAAGGAGTGAAGGGGGGGAGGAAAATACCATCGATGAAGCATAACAGACATAACACATGCCACCATAAAGAAAAGCTGAAGAAACATGAAAAAACACAAAAATGTATAGCCTTTAAATTAAAAGCATCTACATAACAGCAAGAAACAAGGGCTCCCTACATTTCCCAAGACAATGTTGACACGTGCTGTAACACAGTTTTAAGTGAGATACAAGAATTGCAAATTGCAAAAGTAATAACACAATAGAAGTGCATATCCTGGAAGGCCACGGAGTTTGTGGAAAACCTAGCAGATAAACATCTGCTGAAGAGCAGAACAGAAGAGTGGTAACATCCAATCCTGCCTCCACTGAAAAAGGTGTCTCAGCTCATCCTCACCTGTGCCTTTATTTACTCTCTCTTCCCTAAAGAGGTTAGTCCAGAAGAATAATCAATCAGTGATCTGTTCAATGAATTACGTTGGGTGAAGTGAGCAAAGGGGATTTAATTACTTCTGATTCTAAAGTCACACCTGCAGAACAAGACTTACATCAGTTTTCATCTGCAATACTTAAGCCAGGACTATGGCCCACAAGTGGCCAAACCCAGACTTTTTTAGCATTTTCTATCCGTTATCCCTTACATGGTTCTTGACCATTTGGCTCTGGCCACCCGTAGAAGTCTCCGGCCGGGGAGACCGAACCAAGCCCCGCAAGAGCTCCTCAGCAGCCCCCGCAGGGACGAGGGGCGC
>VXAX01001766.1:11196-24387 GCA_013399835.1 Leptocoma aspasia
AAAAAAGATTTAACAGCAGCAAATTCTCCCTGCATGGATTCCAGCCTTGCACACACAAACAAAACATCAGGGAAAAAATGTAACAAATACATCACTCTTTGGGTAGAGAACTCCTCAAGCTGTAGTTACACTGTGATTATAGAAAATACTTGGCATGAAAATGGGATATTTCATATTAGGACAAACAAATTGCTCCCCTTAACCCAAAGTGGGGGTTTTTTGCACTTTCTGATTGAGCAAAAAAAAAAAAAAGAATTCAAGAATTTGAATTCAAGTTGACCTGAAACAATTTCTTGTTTGTTTGCCTGTTTGAAATTTTCAGTGAGGCAAAAAAATCAATTATTTCCACAGTTCTACCTTAGCCATGCCTGCCCAGAGGATGGGATAAACATCCTGCCTGGCTGAACCCTGCCAGGGAATGGGAATGCTGCTCCAGGTAAGAATCTAGGGGGAGTTACAAACTGGAGCTGGTCAGGGTGAGCCTCGTCTGGAAATCACCATCCCCTGGTTCAGAGAATCAGGGAATATCCTGGCCTGGAATAGACCCACCTGGATCCTCCATCCCACCCCCTGGCCCTGCCCAGTCACCCCCACAATCCCACCCTGGGCATCCCTGGCAGCGCTGTCCAAACCCTCCTGGAGCTCTGGCAGCCTCGGGGCTGGGACCATTCCCTGGGGGGCCTGGGCAGTGCTCTGGTGATGTTTTTAAGAGGGGAACATCTGGAACTGTTATTTGCGAAGCTATGGGTATGAGCTGGCAGCAAGAAAGAGTCCATCCCGCCAATTTGGGAGCCTGTTCCAATGATGGAAAGTCCTGTTGGTGGTGGTGAAGGTGTATCAGAATGGGAGGCCTGCATTTCCAAGACCTTGCAATTGGCAGAAACTTGAGTTTAATAAATGGCAACTTCTGGTTGCCCAGGGCCATGGTATTGAGAATTTTGAGAACGACAACGTCAGTAATGGAGGGATAACACCCTGCAGAGGCATACCTCACAGGAAGCTGATAACCATGTTGCAATTGAGAGCAAATCTCCACCCCACAGGAGAGTTCCTGGCCGTGGTGGCTGCGTTAGATCTGGCAGACATTTGGGCGCTGATTACAAGAAAACAGCCCCTATAATCAGGAACTGCCCAGTCACTCAGGACACCAGGGTTCAAAGACATAATTCCATCTGTGAGACTCTCTCAGCTGTGAAGCTAAGAGGGAGGATTGGACTGTGTTCCAGGAGCCACATATAAGGGACGATGTGAATGAACTGATTTGATCTTTGTGAAGGGGAATAAGGCATTTGTGGTTGACGTGACAGTGAGATATGAGCACAGCAACTCTTTGTTGAAGGATGCTGCTGCAGAGAAGGCCAAGAAATATCAGTCTTCTTCCACAGGTTCAAGATCTTACAAATGCACCCTCTGGGGGAAGAACCTTTTTCCCATATCCATCCCATATCCATCTTGTATCCATCCAGTATCCATCCTGTATCCATCCCACATCCCTGTCCCCACTGTCTGCAGGCTCTGCCCAAGGCTCAGAGGTGTTAGGACTGGACTGGCCAATCCTTTCCCCTCAGCCCGGGGCCACCCCTCGGGACAGTCCCTGTCCCACTCTCCCATTTCCCACAGCTGCAGCGGGGCCAGCAGGAGCTGGAATTCCCTGTCCCGGTACTTCCGTGGCCCCTCGGAGCTCCGAGAGGATTGAAATCCTTCTGTTCCCTCCCCAAGTGTCACCACCTGGGCTCGCACAGGTGGGGCGGGCGTGCCCTCCCTGCTCCCGGCTCTCCAAGGGGAGCAGCCGGGATGGAAAGGTCAGCCCAGGGCTGGCATTGCTGGGTGCAGCCCACACGGTCAGAGCTGGGGCTGGGGGGAGGCAGAATTCTTTCCCGGAATCCTAAAGCTGCTGGAGTGGGAGCAGGGTTTAGGATTCATTCCCGGAATCCCAAAGCTGCCGGAGCCAGCAGCAGGGACTGGGAGGGGGTTCCGTGACAGGAACTGCAGAGGAGGGCTTAGAGTGGGAAGGACAGGACCCCCTCTCCTCGGGATACCCCTGGGATACCTCTGGATAGCATTGGGAAACCTCTGGGACACCCCCAGACACCTCTGGGATACCCCTGGAAAAGCCCTGAGACCCCCCTGGGACCCTTCAGGCCACACAAGCAGGGACAGGGCTGGGGTTTCAGCCTCCCCCGCAGCTCTCCGCCCCCCCCGGCCAGGGCACTCCGGAGCAGCTCCTGCTGCTGCTGCAGGAATTGCAGGAAAGCTGAGTCAGCTTTGGTCATCTCCAGGACCCAAAGCAGGACCAGCCCCAGGAGCTGAAAGGAGCAGAGGAGCAGCAGTGGAGGCATCCCCAAAAACCTCTGTCATTCCATCTCTGGAATTCTGTCAGCTCTATCCATCCCTGCCTGCTGGAGCCATGGTGGGGGAGGACCTCCTGGTTTTCCCTTTTCTTCTGTCCTGGGCTCCTGACCCTCAGCATTGTGCAGAAGTGTCCTCACAGCTTCTTCAAGGCTCAGAAATGGAAAGGAATTGGAGGTTTGCTCATATTTATTCCCATCTGAGGGTGGTTCTGTAATGTTTGGTCACTGCCCAGGGCAGGGGGATTTCTGCTGTTCTCAGTGGGATAATCCCAGAATCCCAGATGAGGCTGAGCTGGAAGGGCCCCAGAAGGCTCCTGAAGGCCCATGCTGGGATCTGGTGTTTGGCTCCACCACACCTGGATCATTTGCAGATGTTTGGGGGGTGGGGGGGTTATCCCTAACTGAGCATTCCTCACCTCCTCATTAAACCATCTTCCCATTCCCTGCTCCCCCCAAACTCCCAGCTATGGGTGAGCTCCAGTTTTCCCTGGAGATGCTTCGCCCTTTGCAAACGGCAGCTTCTGCTCTTCAAAACCTCGTTTCTGCTTTCCAAGGACCCTTTTTCCCCCTATTGTCCCCCCCTCCATTTCCATCTCCCACTGTTCCACATGGGGACACTCAACCTGTCCCTGATCCCTGGAGACTCAGAGTCCAGGGGTTCTGTCCTGCTGAGGCCAACCCAGAATTCCCCATGGTGACCCCTTGGTGGGAGTAACCAGCAAGGAATTCTGCCCCTTGGGAGCAGCAATGGGATCCAGCATTTGGGATGGACCCCCATGGGATCCAGCAGCATTTTCCAGGCATTTCCCTGGCTGGGGAGAGCTCCATGGTGTCCATGGGGTGCTCAGAGCCACATGTTGGACTTGATCTTCCAGGTCTTTTCCCACCTAAATGATCCAAAGCTTCTCTTTCTCAGAGCAGTGTTGGTGTTCAAATACACCCTGAAAATTCCCATTCCTGCCCCTTTGGAAGCCATTCTATTCTTTCCAGGAGCTCAGCTCTCCCTGAAGGAGCTGCTCGTGCAACTCCTGCCTGATGCTGGGACAAACAACTTCTCCTGTGAGGAACAGCCTCTCCTGATGGGATTCCCCAGCCCCCCTTCCCAAATGGAATGGGGTCAGGGCCCTGGAGCATGGGAGGAGTTCAGCTGCCCCTCAGCAGCTCCAGAAATTCCATTTCCTGCCCAGAGCCAAACCCTTCCCATAAACACTCTGCATTGACTGATGGATAAATCATGGATTAGAGGTGAGGGAGGGGAGAATGAGCTGAATGTGCACCTGGGGGAATCCCTGGAGAAGGAAACTCCCCCTTGCTGCACTCCCTTTACTCCCAGGGCCAAGGGAAGGGATAAAGGGAGCCCAGAGAATATTTGGGCTCCAGTGATAAAGTGGTGCCTTCTCCTTTCAGCCCTCAGGGTGTGGTGAAGGATAATAGACAGAAATTCCCAAGGAAATACTCATTTTCCTTCTTTTTCTCAGTTTGAGCTTAAAAAGTCTGACTTCAGCCATCAGAGGAGCAGGGGAGTACCAGCAGCTCATCCTGGGCTTCCAGCAGGAAACTGAGGCTGATCCCTTTCCTGCTGGACTCAGGGCTTGCTCCGGCTGCACCCCAATTACCAGGAGCCAAAACCTCCCTGATGTTTTTCCACTACTGACTTTACTCCCCACCTTTATTCCAGGGCTGTGTCCAGCTCCTGTCCCTGGAGCTTTGTCTGTCCTGAGTTGGAATTTTCCCAAAGATTCCCATATTTTTGCAGGGCTTTAATATGGCAGAAAAAAATGTGAGGGACAAAGGACAAGGAGGAATGTCCTTGAGCTGAAGGAAGGAAGGCTTGGATGGGATATTGGGAAGGAATTCCTCCCTGTGAAGGTGGGGAGGCCCTGGAATAGAAATCCCAGAGCAGCTGTGGCTGCCCCTGGATCCCTGGAAGTGTCCAAGGCCAGGTTGGACAGGGCTTGGGGCAACCTGGGACAGTGGAAGGTGTCCCTGCCCATGGCAGGGGGTGGCACTGGATCATCCTTAAGGTCCTTCCAACACAACCCATTCTGGGATTCTGGAGCAATTAAGCATCTCAGGCTCAACAAACTGGCTCCTCCTCTGACCAATTCCAGGCTGGAAAGGCTCCAGGATGAGCCATGGAGACCCTGCCTGCCGGGGAAAGGCAGTGGAACAGTTCTTGGGATGTTCAAATTCCTTTGTCAGAAGAGCTGGAGAATGGAATTCCAAAATGGATCTGTGTCCAGACAAAGCAAATCCATTTGATGTGAGGAATTAATTTTTTCAGGAATCTCCGTGCCTGCTTCTCCCCATCCTGGTGTGGGAAGTGCTCCTGCTCTGCCTCCCAGGACACCCAGAAGCACTCAGAGCCTTTTATTGCAGGAGATGTTTTCTTTGGGGTTGTGGATGCAGGGGAGCAGCAGCTGCAGCCTCCCATGCTGCTTTTACAGGGAAAAGCCATTTCTGCAGGACTCTGGCCCCCTGTTCACTCCTCCCTGTGTCCATGGCCTGTGGATGTATTCCCTCCACATCAGAGGCACCTTGGAATCTCCATTTATTATTCATTTGTTTGTGTTTCTGGCTCTGATCTTTGCAGGTCCTTTAGTTCTCAGTGTTGGCAGTAAAAGCCATCCAAAGCCATTCCTTCCCTCCTCCTCCTCTCCCTTCCTGGGCTGTGTCACCCCCTCCCTGCAGGCTCTGCTCCCAGGGGTGCTTTGGGACTTGCATTTTCTTTATGGGTCAGAGAGAGATTGGAGGGAAAGCAGGAGTTCTTCCTGTGAGCCTGGGAGAGATTCCCTTCTCCTGGGTCATTCCTGGGAGGTCTTGGTGCTCCTTGGGCAGTCAGAAGCCCTCACTGGGGTGTGGGATTCCATCCTGGGAATGTCCAGGGAATATTTCAGACCCAGCCTGGCCTCCAGCCCCGATGGTCCTGGGTATGCCAGGGCAGGGGTTTAGGACAAAGAACCCCAAAGCATTGGATTTTAGCAGATTGTGCTGCCCCAAGGGGAGGCTCAGAATGCCCAGACTGAGACAATCCCATGGGATCCCATGGGAGAACCTCCAAATGCTTCCCTTGCTCTTGGAACCATGGCTGAAAGAGCACTGCCACTGCTGGGACACACAGAAGCCACCAAACAGAGCCCAGGGGCCTGGCAGGAGCTTTGACTGCCCTGAAGGTCCAGCAAAGCAAACTCCAGGGGACAAAATTGTCCCAGGAGGGCTGGAGATGGTCCTTGGCACTGTCCAGACCATGCCAGAGGATTTGGTTCCCTGGGGAATTGCCAGATGCTCACAGGGCATTTTGGAATGTCTGTGTGTCCCTGAGAGTGAGAACAGCCCTGGCAGGGACCCAGGCAGCTCAGATTCCTCAAAGGCAGGAGGGCAGGAGGAGGAACAGCTGATTCCAGCCCTTTGTGCTGCAGCTGGAATTTCAGCCTCAGGAAAGACTGGGTGGAAGTGAATCCTTGTTTAACTCAGACCACACTGAGCTCCGGCACCCAAGAGTTACAAGCAGTGACTGCTGTGACCATCGAGGTGTCACCCATTTGTGGGGAGTCCTTTGTCCCTTCTCTTGGCCTCAGACCTCATCCCTTCCTCCTGGAGAGCTCCTGCATGGAGTATCTCAGAGACAAACTGGGAATCCAGAGCCCACAAAGACATTTCCCTGCGTTCTCCTAGCAGAGCCTCCAGCCTTTCTCCTGCAAACCAGTCAGGGATCAACCCCCTGAGATGGAATCCCCTTGGAGGTCCTGACAGACATGGAACAAATCAAGCCATCCTGTTCCTTGCATGACTGAGAGGAGGAACCTTCTCCCAACTTGTTCCTTTTTGGAGATCTGAATGTGCTGAGGAGGTTAAATCTTGGATTTACAAGGGCCACCTCTGCATCCTGCATTTATTTCTGAGGGTTATTTTTAGCCCAGGCTCACAGTCTGGAAGATTCCCATCACAGTCGGGAGCTGTGGAAGGCCCCACTCCAGGGAATGAGGACAGCCAGGCTCTGTCAGCCCTGCTCCCTAGTTGGCTCAGTGTGGAGAAGGATTTATTGTTTCTGGCTTGGGAATTGTGGCCAGAGCCTCTGCCTGAGTGTGATGAGGTTTTCTGAGCCTCCTTTTCTCCAGGATAAACAACCCCAGCTCCCTCAGTGGTTCCTCACAGGGTTTGTGTTCCCAGCCCCTCACCAGCCTTGTTGCCCTTCTCTGGACACACTCCAGCCCCTCCATGTCCTTCCTAAATTGGGGGGCCCAGAACTGGACACAGCACTCGAGGTGCTGCCCAACCAGTGCCCAGCACAGGGGAAGAATCACTGCCCTGCTCCTGCTGGCCACACAGTTCCTGATCCAGGCCAGGAGCCACTGGCCTTCTTGGCCACCTGGGCACACTGCTGGCTCATGTCCAGCCTGCTTTCCATCAGTGTCCCCAGGTCCCTTTGTGCCTGGCTGCTGTCCAGCCACTCTGTCCCCAGCCTGGAGCGCTGCAGGGGTTGTTGTGGCCAAAGTGCAGGACCCGGCACTTGGCCTTGTTAAACCTGACATTGCTGGATCCATCCTGTCCAAGTTCCTCTGCAGGGCCCTCCTGTCGCTGCTGGTGGAGACAGGAACGTGACACACACACCCTGAGGGTCCTGCAGCAACAGCCAGCGTTTGTTGGAGGGCAGCCCCTTTTACAGGGGCTTCCCATTTCTGGTTTATACAGAGTTGATTGCACAAAGGTTTCAACCCCGCCCAGCCCCCTGGCCATTGATGCTGGGTGCATCCTGGGTTCCAAGGAACTGGCTGGGGTTCCCTTGTTTGAGCTTGAATTCAGGCAATCACTTCCATACTTGGGGCTTGTGTGCTTCGTGAGCTGACAGCTGCCTGGGCGAGTCAGAGGCTGTGGAGGCTGAAGTGTTTGTGCAGGTACAGACCAGCTATAGCTGTCACAGCTCCCCCTTTTTGTTTTATTGAATGTGCAAAGTGCTCTCTGTCATCCTTGTACAAGGACCCTTTGCAGACAGAATGACAGGATAGCAAGGTGGCACATATGACTCTACCAAACTCGACCAGCCCAGCCTCTCTCAGCCAGGGACGTGTTCTCCTAATCACTGGAGATGGTACATTGATTCCCAGGAGCTGTCAGGCAGGATCACCAACAGTACAAGCTTTCTACTGGCATGCTACAGGCTTATTTACTTACAAGTTAAAAACTTACAACTTAACTCTACGAACAGGAAACAGTTTAACTCTCAGAACTGTGGGAAAATTGAAATAACAGGGAAAACAACTTAGTTGTCTAGTTTTAGGTTTTTTACTTACTTTCTTAAATATATAAAATCTTCAATTTGTCATCTTTATATATTGTCTAGGTTTGAAAAGCCAGGTGTCTGCTAAGGAAGGCAGGAGCCTCCTGTGAAATGGAAAAGGTAAACTCCCTCCCTCCAAATTACCACAATTTTGAAATTAAAAGGCTCTCAGGCAAAGATATGGGAATGGGAATAACAGTTCTTTACTAGGAAAATTAAAAAAAAACCACAAATGCAATTAGTACAAACAAAACCACTGATTGAGTCAGAAACCTGACTCCCTGAGGAGTCAGGGTGTTGGTCACAGTCCAGTTGGATGGTGGCTGCTCCTCCTGGAGTGGCAGATGAAGTTCTGCTGAAGTGGTGATCCTGCAGAAGGGTGGAGTTTTCTCTGAAGGTCTGGTGGTAAAGTAGATGGGCCTGGTCTTCCTGTGGGAATCCAGTGGAGAAGAAGCTGCTCCTCTGGGAATCCAGCAGAGAAGAAGCTGTTCTGGTGTCCCAAAAAATGCTGATTTTATGCAGGTAGGAATGCTTGGCTCCTCCCCTGGGTGGAGCATCTCACAATGGGATGATGTAATTTTATCAGCCATGCAGTGAGGTCCAATGGCTCATTAACAGAAGATAATTAATAATTAATGGCCCATTAACAGAAGATATCTCCCCCGAGGGAGAGATTGTTTGTGGAGGAGATAAGAAAACTGCCCCATGAACAGAAGATAACTGCCCCACCTCTAACAGATGGCAAATAGAATACATGCTTATTTTACAATCCAGGACATATATATATATATATATAATCTATGTGTGTCTAAATAGGTGAAGTTCTTAAATCTCAAAAGTCCCGTATCAGTTTCACAATTTGTTCAGCTCACTGCTCCACGGTGTGTGCTGGAGCTTCACCAGGATGAAGTTGTCCCAGGTCCCGAGCAGGATGCAGAGCAGGGCAGACTCATCCTGCCAGTATCCGCCGTGTCCCCGTGTCCACGGCGGCACACACATACCCACGTCCCCATGGAGTGAGGTCCCATGGACCTTCCCACTTGTTTGTTATAATGTCTTTTACATTACTTTGGGTTTGGGTGATTGGGCATCACCAGGTGATTGCAGTGACAGGAAATTATTTCAGATTACCGGGTTTTGAGATTGCTCTGGCCCTGTTAAATGATTTAATGTGTAAACAGCCTTGGCCAGTTTGCTCTGTGGGGTTGCACCATTCCCTCCTACCCTCCAGCAGATCCACACACTCCCAGCTTGGTGTCACCTGCAAATTTACTGATGGTGGGCTCGATCCCCTCCCACAGATCACCAACACAGGGATGGAGCAGGACAGGCCCCAGCACTGACCCCTTGGGACTGGGCACACTCTGGGTGCAGCCCCATCCCCACCGCCCTCTGGCCTCCAGCCAGTTCTTCACCAGCCCCTGGCTAATGCTGGGGGTCTTCTCCAGCCTTTCTGATTCCTCCAACAGCAGAGCAGGGTGGATCCCAGCTGGATCTGCTGAAGAAAACTGAATATCCCTGCTGCTGTAGCATTTCCTGGGACAAGGCCACTCCTCAGCAGTGCAGGTGAGGGGTTTAAAGCTGAGCTTTGTGTCCCACTCGCTCCCAGGGGGATGCTGAGGAATCCTTGGCAGAGCCAGCGCTCCAAGGGCCACAGAGAGGATTTTGGGGAAAAGGAGGAAACTCCTGCAGATGACCCAGGGGTGTCACTCCTGATGGATTTATAACTCTCAGGAAAACACAGGAAGGAAGACAATTCCCTAGGATTTGTTCCTGAGGCATCTCCACAATCAAACATTTTCCTGGAGCAGGATTGAGAAGGAAGAGCTCACATTGCCAGTGTGCTCCCAAGGCTCAGATCCTGAGCTCCTCCAGGCACAGTCCTGCTGCCCCTGTGGCACCCAGGCTGTGGGGACAGGGATGTCCCCTTCCAAACAAAGGGCTTTCCTTCCAGCAGACACAAATCTGGCTTTGGAATAAGAGGAATTCTCAGGGCGCTCCTGATGCTGAGCTCACCCTGAGCAAGGGCCGTAGGAGAGCAGCAAAAACCCAAAATCAGGGAAAAAACCCAACCAAAATTCAGGATGGCTTTGGAAAAATCTCATTTATCCCTTTGCCAAAGCCTCATCTTTCCCTCAATCCTTTTGTGCTCCTGCTTAGTCTATAAATAAATCAATATTATTTAAGCCTTGGACATTCCATTGTTTTATACTTAATATTTAATATTTTATTATTATTTTTTAAAATTTTATATTTATTAGCGCCCAGAGCTGCCTCACTGTTTCTTTGGTACCTCTGTCCTTACCTGGCTGTGGGAGCTGTCTTATGTCTGTCCCTGCACATCCAGAACTCAGGACTCTCCCATTCCCAGCTTGGAGCCTCCATCCTGTGGGAACCCAGCTCCAGCACTGGCTTTTATTGGCATTTGGAAGAACCCAGGTACAAAAGCCCAGCCCTGAGAGCAGAGAGCAGAATTTGCACCATTTCTCTGGCACAGATGTTCCAAAGGGAGGTGTGGATTCCTTGGAGCAGAAGTTTTGCAGGATGTGACATATTCCAGCAGCATTTTCCATGAACTCCTCACCACCCTTCATTCCAAACACACTGAAACACCTGGGGAGGGACCAACACAGGGCCGGAGCTCTGGAAAAATCCAATATTTCACTCAATTCACAGACAGCTTTGGAAAAAATCCAGTGAAATTACTTTGAAAGGATTTTGTGGTGCCTGTAAGTTCCTGGTTGGACTCAGAGGAACCAGAGCCCTCCAGGTTTTTGCCTGACATTTGGAAAAGGCCAAAACTTCCTCATAAAAGTGTGGCCATTTCCTTTGGGGTGTGGAATTGGGTGTGGGGAGGTCACTGGGCTTCCTGAATTCCCTGGGGCTTGGCCTGGAGCATGGGGACTCTGGGGGGGCCAATCCCTGTCCTGCCCCAAAGGCCACCAATCCACCAGTGTCCAGCTGGGGACAGGGGCACGGGGAGCCACCTCCTCTGGTGACACCTCCAGTAAAAGGGCCCAGACTCAGGGAAGGAGCTGAGATTTGGATTTTTGGGGAAAAGCCTGGGATTGGCACGCGTTTGGTGAAAACCTTTCCTGAGGAAAGGCTCAGCCAAAGGTGAGACACAAAATGGTGAACAACCCAGTCTGAAACCTTCAGAGCTCTGAAACGGGATTCCAGAAATCCCTTATCCAGGAATATTGGCAAGAACAGCTGACCAGGAATTGAAAAGCTTCTCATGGAGGCTTGGGGAATATTCCCACCCCCGGGCTGCAGATCCATTGAAGGGTGGGGTTTTCTCCCACTGACACCTCAGGGCCAGCTGCTCCTCCAACGTCATCCCAGAATCATGGAATGTGTCAGGTTGGAAGGGGCCTTAAGGATCACCCAGTGCCATCCCTGGGCAGGGACACCTCCCACTGTCCCAGGCTGCTCCAAGCCCCCTCCAGCCTGGCCTTGGGCACTTCCAGGGATGGGGCAGCCACAGCTGCTCTGGGAATTCCATCCCAGCCCCTCCCCACCCTCACAGGCAAGGATTCCCTCCCAATATCCCATCCATCCCTGCCCTCTGGCAGTGGGATCCATTCCCTGTTTCCCATCCCTCCAGCCCTTACCAAAAGCCCCTCTCCAGAGACTTTCCATGGCTGTTCCTGCCACAGCAGCACCAAGCCACAAAAACTGTGATTAAAAGCAAAACAACCCCAGTGTTAAAGGAGTCTGGACTCCCTGGTAATTAATTTAAGATTAATGGGAACAACTGAGTTAAAATTCGGTGATGATAATTAGCAAGAGAATTACAACAAAGGAGAAGGCGACAACTAAAAGTAATTACAGTGTACAGACACTGAATCCTGCACTGCCTGGAAAATCCCCAGGAAAATCCCCTGTGGGCAGTGGGAGAACAGCACTGGAGCTGGGGGGAGCAGCACAGCCACCACAGCCTGGAGTGCCTCTGGAATCCTACAGGAATCCTACCGGAATCCTACTGGAATCCTGGGAGCTCCCCTGGGATCCTGCTCCTCACAAACCTGAGCAGGGCTGCTGTGCAGAGCTGGAGAAAACTAAGAGAATTTCCTGGAGCTGCCACATCCTGTTCTGGATACAGGGAACAGGAGGTTGGCTTTGGGTCTCCATCCATCCCTTCCACTCCTCATCCCTCAGGAGTTCTGGTGGAGTTTTGTTTGGATTTCACTCTGATTTCAGGAGTCCTGCCTGTCCTGGGTGGGCACAGACACAGCTCAGGGAAAGAGGATTTGCTGCTTTGGCTCTGCTTTTTCCCAGGGTTGGTTCTCAAGCCTTGGGTGTTTCCTAGAGGGGGGAAGACCCAGACAGTTCTTGTTGAGATCAGGAAGTCCTGTTGCTGTCCTAAGGAGTTTCTGCTTTCTAATACCCAAAACTGTGTCAGGAGTTTCTCTCTGCCTGATTTCAGTATCACTTTTCTCCTGAGTTTTTCCTACAGCTCTCACAGGGGTTGTGTTCAATATTTCACAGCTCTGAGGAAATTCCCCATAAGGAGGTGACATCCTTGTCCTGGTGAGCAGGGAGAGGACAAGGGAACAGCCGGAGATGTGTCAGGGGTTGGGATGGATCTCAGGGAAAGGCTCTTCCCCCAGAGGGTGCTGGGCACTGCCCAGGCTCCCCAGGGAATGGTCCCAGCCCCGAGGCTGCCAGAGCTCCAGGAGGGTTTGGGCAGCACTGCCAGGGATGCACAGGGTGGGATTGCTGGGGTGACTGTGCAGGGCCGGGGATGGGACTGGATGATCCTTGAGGTCCCTTCCAGCTCAGGATATTCCCTGCTTCTGTGTAGTGGATAACAGGAGATGAGAAAATCACAGAATCATGGAATGGTTTGGGTTATAGGGACCTTAAAGCCATCCCGTGCCACCCCTGCCATGGCAGGGACACCTTCCACTGTCCCAGGCTGCTCCAAGCCCTGCCCAACCTGGCCTTGGACACTGCCAGGGATCCAGGGGCAGCCACAGCTGCCACAGCTGCCACAGCTGGGAAATTGTTCCAAGGTTGCCAGAAGACGCCCTTGATCTTGGGAGAAGGATTTGGGATCAATCCCCGTGGGTCAGGATGGTGCTGAGTGCCTGGGAAGGGAGGAACTGCCTGGAAGTGCCTGACAGGGATGGTTCCCGTGGGTCCTGTGGGATCTGGGGTGTCAGGAGCTGATTCCTCCTCTCTGAGGGTGATCCCTGAGCTCCATCTGAGGGATGCCTGTTCCTGCTGTGTCCCCTCGGGATCAGTTCTGGGGGGTGGCACCAGGAGTGGCAGATGGAGAGCTGGGATGAGCCTCCCACACCCAGTCCCTGCCCGCTGAGCTGTCCCCCTGAAATGTCACTGTCACTTCCCAAGCCTGACCTGAGACCATCAGCAAATCCCAGTCCCCTGCCCTGCACTGCTGGAGCAGGATTTGGGATGGCTCTGTGAACTCCCTGCTGGATTTTAGAGTGGTAGACCCAGCCTAGGGGCTTTGTGTGGCTGGGTTTACCCAGTAATGTCAGATTTTGGTCAATCCAGACAGAATTAAACTCACCCCACCCCAGAGCCCCCATCCCA
>VXAX01001766.1:24393-39551 GCA_013399835.1 Leptocoma aspasia
CCCATCCCATCCCATCCCATCCCATCCCATCCCATCCCATCCCATCCCATCCCATCCCATCCCTGAGCTCCTCTCCTGGGGCAGAGTGGGATGAGATGCTGGATCCTGGGAAGCCCAGGAGTGTCTGGTCCCACATCCAGGTGTGCCTGCCCTCACCTTCACACCTGCACCCCATTTCTACTCCTCAGCCCAAATCCTGATGGAGGGACCCCCCAAACCTCCCCCACCCCAAAGGCTCCAGGCCCTGCAGGCCTGGCCATTGGAAAAACCCTCCTGAAACACAGAATTTCCAGAGTCAAAGTGAGATTTGGCAATGAAATTCCAGCCTCTGCCAACTGAGGATGTTTGGATTCAGCTTTTCCACTAAAAATGTCATTTATCCGACTGAAGTGGCTCATAGGGAAGGGCTGGAGCTGACAGCTCCCCCTCCCCAGCAGCTGCTGCAGGGAGAGCAGAGGCAGCTCTGGAGCTCACAGGTGGTTCAGTGCCCCGTTCCCCATTTCCAGAGCAGAAAGTTCCATCTGAAGGGTGGAATTTTATTGGTTTTATTTCATTTAAATGAACTCAGTGACTGCTCAGGAAGGAAAAAAAGATGAAATTTCAAAATGGAAACAAACACAGCAATGTTATCAAAACATGGGCTTGGGGTTGGTGGGAGCTGGGCTCAGCAGCCTCCTGAGCTGGGTTTTGGGCTCAGTTTTATCTAAAATAGCTCAGCTTGGATGACCTGTAGCAAATACCAGCAGCCTGGGGATGCCACAGGTCAAAAATCAGGTGAAAGAACTCCCCCCTGGCCCAGAGCTCCCCTGGCCCTTCCTGTCCTGCCAGGGCTGTCCCAGGGCCACCTTCCCACACCCAGATCTCCAAATCCCTGCTTTGGCACAGGCTCAGCCCAGGTGATTGATGTTTATTAATAAAATTGATTTATTACTTATTACAAGATTTCATTCTGTTCCAAGGACCGACCCTCAGGAGTTTGCTGCTCTCAGACCCTCCCAGGTGCCTGAGCTGGATCCCTCCCCTCATTCATCCAGAGAAAAGCCAGGAGGCAGCTGAAGTTTTAAAGGAGTTTAAGGTTTCAAAGCCAGTCCTGAGTTATTGTTACTGTCTCCCCCTGGTTTGCAGTGAATTTCTCAGTAACTCCCCAGGGAACCCCTGAGTTTGTGCTGGCTGTTTCAGGCAGTTCCTCCCACTTCCATCCCCATTCCGGCATCCCGAGGTGCTGCCCCTGGAGTTATCCCAGTGCCAGCCACTCCAGGAGAGCCCAGAGTCCTTCTTTGCTGGGCTTTGGGAGCAGTTCTTGCTCTCTGTAAATAATTGCTTCCTAATTCTGCTCGGCCCCGCTGGGCCTCCTTGTGCGGCCCTGGGGATGAAGGATGGGCAGTAAATCCTGGTTTTAATAAGGCCCAGAAATGCTGAATTCAAGCACTGAGCACTGAATCAAACCAATCTCTGTGGAGTGGCCTGGGCTGGAGCTGTGTGCTGTGTTTTGTCACTGCCTTCTCCCAGTGATGTTTTCAGTGCACCCCCACGGCCTGGCCGGAGCCTCTCTGCCCTTGCCTGAGTCCAGCACACCCTGAGGTGACAGGGCTGGAAAGAACCTCAGCTGCCCCAAGAGCCCAGCTCATGCTGGCACAAGATGGGGTTGGAGAAGAGCTCCCCTTTGGGAGCCTCCCTGTTGCTCAGATTGGACCCAAACTGGTTTTGCTGGGTGGGCCAGGCTGGGCAGCTCGGTGTGTTCATGGCCACGGCTGCTCTGCCTGCCAGAGGACCTCTCACAGAGCCAAGGAAACTTTATCCCTGCCTGGTGCTAACCTGGGTGCTAACCCAGGGACAGGGAGCAGCTGGAGCTGAGCCAGGGGGATCAGCTCCTTTGGGATGGAGATCAGGGAAAGGTTCTTCCCCCAGAGGGTGCTGGGCACTGCCCAGGCTCCCCAGGGAATGGTCCCAGCCCCGAGGCTGCCAGAGCTCCAGGAGGGTTTGGGCAGCAGTGCCAGGGATGCTCAGGGTGGGATTGCTGGGGTGTCTGTGCAGGACTGGATGATCCTGGGGGTCCCTTCCAGCCCAGGATATTCCAGGATTTCATAACTCCCAGCTGGACCCCACCTGCTCCATGTGCTGAGCTGCACATGGATGCACAGGGATGCTCTGCCTGCCTCCCCCAGCTCCTGCTCTCTGCTGGGGCCTGGAGAAGCTGATCTCTAACAAACTGGGGACATGGGTGGCACCTGAGGGACCAGTTAGCCCAGGCTGGGCTCCGCCTGTCCCACAGTCCGGGGGGACACAGCCCCTTGTGTCACCCCTACCCAGTTCCTGGTTCATGGTGACTTCTCCTGGGAACCCAAACCACTCTGGGGTTCTGGTTCCTCCAGCCAGGGAGAGGCTGCTCAGCTCCCACCTCCCTTCTCGTCCCACGAGGAAAGGCTGAGAGTTGGGATTGTTCAGCTTGGAGAAGAGACCAGGGGTGACCTAATTGTGACCTTCCAGGACCTGAAGGCAACCTACAGGAAAGGTGGAGAGAGACAATTTCCCAGGGATGGAGGGACAGGACATGGGGAATGGATTCCCACTGTCAGAGGACAGGGATGGATGGGATATTGGGAAGGAATTCCTCCCTGGGAGGGTGGGAAGGGACTGGGATGGAATTCCCAGAGCAGCTGTGGCTGCCCCTGGATCCCTGGCAGTGCCCAAGGCCAGGCTGGACATTGGGGCTTGGAGCAGCCTGGGGACAGTGGGAGGTGTCCCTGCCATGGCAGGGGTGGGATGAGGCAGGTTTTAAACATCCTGTCCACCCCAGACCATTCTGGGATTTTGGCATGAGGAAGGTTAAAAATGCTCATCCCAGAGCAGGGAAATGCTGCTACCTCTGGAAGTGACCCAGGAACCCAAACCCTCGGGTGCTCCCTGGGCCCTGGGCCCTGCCGGTGGTGGCTCTTAAACCCCACCCAGCTCCCAGCTGGGCTCTGAATTAAGTCCTGATTTCCCCCATTTCCATGGCTCACCCCCTTTTCCAGGGAGCTCCGGTGGCTTCAGGCAGGGAGAGAATCCTGCAGAGCCTTTCAGAGGGTCCAGTCCCTGCACCCCCTCCCCAGTGATCCCAGTGCCAAAGCAGCTCCAGTTCTGTGCCAGTGTCACTCTGTCCCCTGTCCTGATCCTCTGGGGGGTGCTTAATCAACTCCCTGCACCCAGACATCACTCTCAAATGATGGAAAATTCAGATATTTGGTCTTGCCCCTTTATCCCCCTGTGCCAGAGCAGCCCCTCTTCCCCCTGTGCATTGGGAAATCCCAATCCAGCGGGGATTCCCCTGGAAGCAGCCTGAATGCAAATGGAGCAGGCTCAGGCAGGAGCTGTGTTTGGGGACACTCGGAGCTCTTTGTTTGAGATGTTTAAACCGTTATAACACAAAGTACGTGGAGTTAATGATTATTTCTGACCGGGTGTCACACCTGCCTCGAGTGCTGACAGGCTCTATCCAAACACGGGCAAACACCGGGCAAACAACAGCGCCTGCGAGCCAAGGGAATGTTGGATTTTGATCCTTCAAAGCAGCAAAGCTGCTCCTGAAAGCATCCGAGAGGTCTGATCGTCTGCAGAGTGCCTCAGGGGGATTCCTGCTCCCAGCGTCTCCCAGGGCTAATCTGAAATTCCAGCCACCTCCTTCCCCAGAGCTGCTGGGTCTCCTCTGTGGATGGGCTGGAAGAAGCCACGGGACTCCCCCCAATGCTCTGCATGGGCAAGGCAAGGTGGAATTAGGAATTCCCCTCCTGGGGAATCAAGAAATCAGTGATGGGGAGCCCAGCCCATGCAGGGCCCTCAGCAATCCCTGCAAAGCCAAGGCTAGGCATTCTGAGAATCAGAGAATCATGGAATGGTTTGGGTTGGAAGGGACCTTAAAGCTCATCCCATTCCACCCCTGCCATGGGCAGGGACACCTCCCACTGTCCCAGGCTGCTCCAAGCCCCAGTGTCCAACCTGGCCTTGGACACTCCCAGGGAATTCCATCCCAGCACCTTTCCACCCTCCCAGGGAGGAATTCCATCCCAAATCCCAAGAGTTGCAGCCTGTGGCACACAAACACACATGGGATCCCTTCCAGGTGTCCCCAAAACCTGGAGAAGCACAGGGGCCCTGCCCCAGGTGACACCAACCCATTCCCAGCTGGGGGTGGCTTTAAGGCAGGAGCTGCATTCCCAGCATGGGAAGTGATTCCCACCCCAACCCTCCTGCTCTCCCCACCCTTGGCGATTCCAGACCTAATGGGGAATTCCTCATTTCAGAATCCCATTTAGGTTTCCTTATATGTCCTAGCCAAGCTCCAGCCCTTTGCAGTCAAAATCAGGGATAATTTGGAATTATTTAAGCAGCTGCCCTGTGGTTCACTGGAATCATCCCCTCCTGCCTTAGAGCTTTGGTTCCCTGGGAGAGCAAAAATCCCCATGTGTGCCCTGCCTGGCTCAGCCCAGATGGATTCCTCGGGACTTTTGCCTCTGCCAGAGCAGCCAAGGAGCCTCCAACATTCCAGGGATTCTCCCAGCCTTCCAGCCCTGCACAGAGGGAGTTTCCCAGGAATGACACTTCTCAGTTTTGAAAGATTCATCCCTGAAAAATGCCTAAAGCTGAACATTGACTGCCCACCCTTCCCAGCCTGTTGTCTGACACTGAGCCCAGCCCCTTTATCCACCCCAGCAATGGAGAAATCCCAAATCCAGCCCTCACTGCTTTCCTCACAAATGGGAGTCTGCTCAGACTCTCACCCTGGGGGCCACTGGTGTTTGTGAGCACCCAGGAATTCTGATTCCACCCCAACCCAGGAATGCTGATTCCACAATAGCCCAGCGTGTGAGCACAGGCTGAGCCTGGATTTATATCCCAGAGTTATTCTGGTGGCTGATTCAGCCCCATTTGGGATGCAGGGAGCTGCTCCTCACTGGAGGAGCTCTGGCCACGTGCTCAGCTGAGTTCCACCATGGAGCTCCAGCAAGGAGGGAATCAGGTCCAGATCCCAGGAACGGCTGGAGCTGGGCCAGGGGAATTTGGGATGGAGATCAGGGAAAGGTTCTTCCCCCAGAGGGTGCTGGGCACTGCCCAGGCTCCCCAGGGAATGGTCCCAGCCCCGAGGCTGCCAGAGCTCCAGGAGCGTTTGGGCAGCACTGCCAGGGATGCACAGGGTGAGATTGCTGGGGTGTCTGTGCAGGACTGGAGGATCCAGGGATCCTTCCCAGCTCAGGATATTCCAGGATTCCATAACTCCCAGCTGGATCCCACCCGCTCCATGTGCTGAACGTGAGCCTGTCAGAGGAGCTGGATGGAACCAGCTGGATGGGCTTCTGCCCCCTCCAATCTTCTCACTCTGATAAAACCCATCTCTAGGGGAGAGGGCAGGAATAAGGCCAGGGAAAAAATGCTGTTCTCATGAAGTCTGTAATCCCAAGCAGCCTCTGGGCCCTGCCCAAGCCAAAGGTCCCTCTTTGCTTCACCACCCTCAGCTGATTTATCACTTCTGCTTTCAAACCCTCTTACTCATTCCTTTCCCATTTCTGGGTGCACCCCACTCTCTGGCTATACTGGTTTGTACTGGGCAGAGAGGATGATCCCAGCACTGGGAATACTGGTGTCCAAACCCACATTTTGCTGAGCAAGGAGCAATAACAGGAAATCCCAGGAAAGTTCCCTGGAGAGGCAAAGGCAAGATGAACTGAGCAGGACTGGCTGCACCTCACTGAGGCCTTTCAGGACTTCATGGGCTTTAAAGAAACATGGAAAAATGACTTTTCCATGGACAGAGAGGGAAAGAACAAGGTGGGGTGACAGGATTGGTTTAGACTGAAAGAAGGGATATTTAGGTTGGATATTGGGAAGAAATATATCCTTGTGGGGGTGGGAAAGGGCTGGGATGGAATTCCCAGAGCAGCTGTGGCTGCCCCTGGATCCCTGGAATGTCCCAGGGCAGTTTGGACGGGGCTTGGAGCACCCTGGGAGAGTGGGAGGTGTCCCTGCCATGGCAGGGGTGGCACTGGATCCTTCCCACCCAAACCAGGCTGGGATTCCATGATTTGTAACCCTAAGGAACTGCAAGGTCCCAAGGAATTGGTGACATCCCAGCACTGATTTCCAGCCCCAAAGCTGCACAAGCCCCCATGGAGAACAATTCCAGCTATCCCAGGAAAAGCTTTCCATGCCACTTTCCCCTCAGCTTGGCTCCAAGATCAATTTGGAATTCTTCCTTCCATTTCATCATCAGGTGTTCCCGTTATCCCCCAGAAGCATCCGGAATAGCAGAGGGAAATAAATCAGAACTCCTGATTATTTGTCCTGTGCAATTATTCTGGGAACAGCTCCCTGGGGAGGCAGTGCACAATGGGATCTCAAAGAGAAAAATAACTGCATTGTCATGGAAAACACCCCCAGGGAGGAAGGGATTGAGGGAATTCTAGTGTCCATGTGGAAATGTCTCATCCCAGTCCCTTCCCATGCATCCCAGAGCTGTGGCAGAGCCACGGTGTCTCCACCTCCAAGGGATAAATGGGAAGGCAGCAGATGCTGCATGGATATTTGGGAGTAGCCACAGGGAAAATAAACAGTCCTGCTTTTTGTGGGAGGATGGAAGGGGAGTTCTGGAGGGTGATCCATGACCTGGCAGATTCCCAGCTCTGATTCCCACTTATCTGGAGCCTCCTGACTCCCATCAGCTCCTGGCACCAGGGAATTGATGGTGGCAAAAGGAAGAAGGAAGATGGGAACGTGTTCATTCCCAGATTTTACAGCTGGTACAGGAACATGGAAACAAGTCCTGCCTTAGAGCATCTTGTTCCCAAAATTAAGGACTAAATTAAAAAAAAAAAAAAAAAGAAATTGAGAAGTTGCTAAAACCCTCAAATTCCTGTAGGAGGGAACTGCCCAAAAGCAGGGAGCAGGAAGGGTTTGATGGGACCATTTCCAGTCGAGCTTTCTCAATTCTCCAGTTAGCTTTTACACCTCCAGGGAAATTGTTTTAAAATATCAACTCCAGAGAGGAAATTGCCTTGGGAAGGGAAAACGCCTGTAGAAAATCGTGGAGAATCATCCAGCCCATTACCCATGGCTCAGGAAAACTCCATGTGCTCATCCAGCCACATCCAAGGGCTGGAAAAGGAGGAGAGAGGGGGAGAGAGGAATTCTGAATAGAAGTGTATCCGATATTTTGGGGGGAAATACAGAGAGGAAACAAAAGAGACCAGGAAATGTCATTCTTGTGCCTTCTATACCTGGAGCAAACCCCTTTTCCTCGGAGGGGGAAGAGAAGGAGGGGACTCAAACATTCCCAGGAACACTCAGGATATTCCTTCAGGGAATGTCTCTTCAGGAAAACAAATCCTGACAAGATCTTTGTGCCAAGCCAGAGCCAGTCCAAACATCCCTCCTGGAAGGAGGAACCTTTCCCTGCTGCAGTTTCATTCCTCCAGGGCTTTTTCCATCCAGGAGATCCCTTCCTTTTGCCTTCCCATGGGATTCCGTTAAGGAAAAAAGCAGGGATTTTTGAATAATAAAAAAAAAACTCCTTGTTAGCCATCAGAGGAGCCAAAGGCTGGAAAATACAGTGAAGCATTAAAGGAAAGTGTAAAAAAGGGTGGATTTTGGTGGGATATTGGGAAGGAATTCCTCCCTGGGAGAGTGGGAAGGGTTATTCCATTGATGGCCCTGCATCCCTGGCAGTGCCCAAGGCCAGGCTGGATGGGATTGGAGCAGCCTGGGACAGTGGAAGGTGTCCCTGCCCATGGCAGGGGTGGCTCTGGACGGGCTTTAAGGTCCCTTCCCACCCAAACCACTCCATGATTCCATTAAAAACTCCTGAAGGGTGGAATGGGAGAGGGAACAGCTCCCAAGGGCTGGATCCTGGCAGGAGGGAGGCCAGGACTGACCTGAGCCAGGTCCTGAATGTTGTCCCAGCCTGGGCCTGCAATCCTGCTGCTGTATCCAGGGAAACTGAGGCACTCTGAGGGGTCATTTCCTATCTTTTCCCAGTGTCCTTTCCCTGTGTCCCAGGGTCAGATCCAACAAGGATTGAGCAGAGTCCTGTGAGCCCAGGGGGCTCGGGGGTGATCCCAAGTCCCCCCCAGGCTGGATGAACTGGGCATGGGAATCTCCTGCTGCTCCTCCAGGTGCCATCCCAGGATCACTGAGGCTGGAAAATGTCACCAGGTTTGGACCAAATCCCAGCATTCCCATTAAAAAGGCATCCCTGATTTTAACCTTGGCCCATCTTAAAGGGATGGGATCCAGGAATCCCCAGAGCTGCTCAGGAGCTGCAGGAGGCAGAGGCACCTGGAGGGGCCACAGATCCTGGAACCACACAGGCGCAATCCTGATCCATGCTGATGCTGATTGTCAAGGAACAGCCAGTGCAGGGAATTTTGGCCAGACACAAACCCGGACAATTCCCTGGCTTCTCTCCTCCCTGCACAGCTCCAGTGGCATTCCAAGGCTATTGAGAGACAAATCCTGCTTCTCATCTCTGAAAAAACAGCCTGAAACTGCCCTGAAATCCAAGAAAACCCCAGATTTCCTCTGCTGGTAGCAGGAGCAGAATCCAGCCCGAAACATTCCAAGTTTCCTGGTGTTGTTTGTGGGCTTTTATAAAAATCAATGTCATTTACAATTATATAACTGCAAAAAAACAGCTGAAAAACTTCGGGATGGAGCTTCTATTTTATCCAACCTTTTCTCCATTAATCTTCCCACACAACTGCTGTCACCATTAGGCTGCCAAAGGAAAATTCTTTGGATCCTTTCAGTTTGGCAGCTCCGCAGGTGGCACTTACCTGCCTCTGCTTCCAGCCTGTCCCGCTTCCCTGGATCCCTATGGATACTCCCTGTGCCTAAGGTAACAGGGATATCAGTGGGACAGACCTTCAGCATGCACCCTGTGGACTCCAATCCTGGAAATCCACAGGAAGGAGGTAAAAATTCCCAAATTCTCTCACAGCAACCGCTGGTGTGTGGAGAGTTTGCAGCCACCTGGGATTTCCACACTGGGAATTGCCTGAATGAGCCCATGCTGGAATCGCTGGAATTGCTGGCAGCATTCCCACGGAGTCTGCAAGGAGCTGGAGCAGCTTTGGGGCTGTCAGATTTGATCCTTTGAAGGGATTTTTGACAGGAATTGAAGCTTTTTTTGATGGAGAGGGGGAGGTTTTGCCGTGTGCAGAAAGAGGCTGCTTCCCTCGGAAAGAGCACTGAATTCTCCCGCATTTCTGCAAAGTCTTGGAGTCTCCCAAGCCTTCACAGGGAGCAGGGTCAGGTCAGAACTGTTTGTGCTTCCAGCCTCATCCCTCAGGTGCTCCAGGGATTTTTACAATAATTGCATTGATTGATTTCCTCCAAGGTGACCCCTGCGCTTGGTCAGAGCCTCCGGAGCGGGAGCAGGGATGAGCCGGGATGGGAATGTGACACAGGGACCTTCCCAAACCTTGGGGGCCTCCTCCTGTCCCCAAAGCCCCCAGCTCCAGGTGATCTTCCTGCTGTCACCTCTGGAATCATCTCCATCCCTGCTCCTCCATCCCTGGCAGTGTCCCAGCCCAGGCTGGATGGGCTTGGAGCACCCTGGGACAGTGGGAGCTGTCCCCAGGCTTGGAACAGGATGGGGTTTAAGGTCCCTCCCAACCCAAACCATTCCAGGATTCCATGATTCCCCACACGGGGCCAATTACTCCAAGACCTAAATGGGAATTTTTGCAGCAGCAAATTTCCCTGCAATTCCTGTGCCACAAATCCCAGGAACAAATGGATTTGGGAGGTTTCAGTGGCAGCTCTGGGCGCTGACTCCGGGACCGCTCCAGGGCTGTTCAATCCCAAAAATTCCAGTCCAAACCTCCAAGGGGAGACTCCAGACTGGCCCAGGAGTTCCATATTTGTTTTTTCCAACAGATTCAGGGATACAAAGGAACTTCCAAACGTGGTCCTGGTGCTGTAGGATCAGAGGCTGATGTGGAGGTGACCCTTCCCTTTTATCCTTCAGGATTTGAAACCTCATTTTCCCGCTTCCCTCCTGCTGCCACAAGACCAGGAATGTGGCAGCCTCTTGGATTTGAAACATCTCCAGTTTTGAGGAGAAAGGGCTTTTTCCCTTTTCCCCACCTGGCTGCCAGGAGAGCCTTCAAATTCCTTGGAGTGACAAGGAATAAACCTTAACTTAAGGAATTGCTCCCTGAACTTGATTTGGAAGCCAAACTCCCTGAGATACAGAGAATCTTCCATTCTCTCCAGCATCCAAACATGGAGCAGTTTTCCTCTGGATTTGCCAGGTCCAGTGAATTTAATGGGAGGGAAAAGGTTTCAGGAAGGGGGGAATTAGCAGGGAATTGTCTCTCCAGGCACAGGGTGGGACATGGAATATTCAGCACGATCCTCCCAGGTGTCCCAGGGTGACCCATGGGCTCCTGTGCTGGGCCCTGTCCCCTGGGAAGCTCCATCCTCATCGTTTCCAGGTGCTGTTCCTCTAGGGAATGTGGGGTTTGGGGTCAGGAAGGTGCAAAGGAGCCTCCAGCCCACTCCAGCCTTATTCCCATGGGGTATCCAGAATCATCCCCCCAAGACAGCAAGACTGGGAATTCCCTCCCACATTTCCCACTGTCACATCTCACTGCCAGATCCAGAGGTGATGACCAATCCTAAATAAAGGTGTAGGTCCTGTCTAATCCTATATAATGGTGCAGGAGGTCCTTAAATCCCAAACAAAACTGTAGGTGATGCCTAATCCTACGTGAAGGTGATACCCAATCCCATATAAAGGTGTAGGAGATGCCCATCCCACATGGATCAGCTCCCATCCACATCTCAGGACCAAAGCCTTGAACAAGCCAGTTTTGAAGAGTAAAATGAGCTCAGGAAGTTTCTCCTTCCCGAGATTCCTTTTTAATTAAAGCAGAACATCGCCGGTGGTGCCACACATGGAGCAGGAAAAGCCTCGGAGCAGGAAAAGCCTTGGAGTGTGGCTGAATTCCCAAGGGAAGCA
Source organism: Leptocoma aspasia (assembly GCA_013399835.1). Classification (NCBI taxonomy): domain Eukaryota; kingdom Metazoa; phylum Chordata; class Aves; order Passeriformes; family Nectariniidae; genus Leptocoma; species Leptocoma aspasia. The sequence continues at coordinate 35,387 of VXAX01001766.1, forward strand.
GGAGAGCATCGCCCCTCCCTGCAGCCCCTCAGCAGCCAAAACAGGAGCTCTCCCAGCCAGGAGCTCCCAGTGAATTCCAGCCCTTCAGGAACTGGGGAAAAAGGAAAAGGAAAATAAACAGGAACAGACAAGCCCCAAGACTCTGAAGTTCAGAGGTTCAGGGAAAAAATTGGAATAATCTGTGTGTCTGAGAGCCAGAAAACAGATAATATTCAATATTTAATACTCAAATCTTCTTTGTCCTCCTGAAGACTGATTCATTTCCCAGCCTCTGGATGTGTCCCTGGATGTCTCTGGATGGATCCCCCCTTCCCTGCACATTTCAAGGCTCCTTTTAAAGCTGCTTTTTTCCCTTTTCCCCTGAGGCTGCCTGGATCCAGGATAATTCCAGCAGGGCCAGGGAAGGGGAGGAGTGCCCCAAAGACTCAGGGACTGGGCACCAAGCACCTCACCTGGCTGTGTCCCTTCATTGTCACATGGGTGAGGGACAGGACACAGGGAATGAATTCCCACTGCCAGAGGGCAGGGATGGATGGGATATTGGGAATTAGGAATTGTTCCCTGTGCAGGTGGGGAGGGTCTGGGATGGAATTCCCAGAGCAGCTGTGGCTGCCCCTAGACCACTGGCAGTGCCCAAGGCCAGGCTGGACAGGGCTTGGAGCAGCCTGGGGACAGTGGAAGATGTCCCTGCCCATGGCAGGGGGTGGCACCGGATGGGATTAAGATCCCAAACCAACCAAAACTGTTCCATGACTTTTTTTAACCTCTGAACAGAGGTTTTGGGCCCCCAGGAATGGTGGGAGGTTCCTGGCCAGCCCAGGGGCCACCAAAATCCACAGAGAGCATTGGAGCAGGAGCTGGGCTGGGCCCAGTTGCAGGGAATTGGCAGCTCCAGGATGCCCCATTCCTGACAGCAGCGAAGGAATTTGGTAGTGAGAGGCCACGAGAACTTTGCTGTTTAATTTGCTCCAAAGAATTCCTGTTCAAATCCATCCTTCCCAAATCCAGAGGTGTTTTCATTCGTTTCATTTGCTCCCCTCATTTCTTCAGCAATGAAATGGAAAACGGGGGAAAAAAAGGAGATAATTGGGAGGGTGCCAGCTGCGAGTTTAAAATAGATCCAAATTCTTCCTCTTCCCTACCTGCAGAAGGAAAAGAAGGAGATACTGAAATATCTATCTCTATAAACACATTTATTTATGGATTAGCCTTTTATTCCTTTAAGGAAAGCTAGGAATAATGGCTCTGCCAGGAAATGCCAGTTAAAGCAGACCCCACTAATTAAAGGCCAGGAGACAGCCCTGCCATGTGTGGCACAGAACAGGACCTTAAATCCACAGCTGATCCCCAAATTAAACCCCTGGATCAGCCACGTGTCCCCTCCAAACACTGGGAGGAAGGAGGATTAAATCCTTTGGGATGTGCAGGGATGGGGACCCCCTACGGGCAGGGTCCTCAGCCCAGCCAAGAGCTGGCTCCTGAAACCTTCCCAACTGATCCTTCTGTGCAACCCTGGAAAATCCCACTTTATTTGCCTTCCCCATGCTGTGATTCCTGGTGTAATTCCCAAAGGAGCAGCAACATCTCTGCTCACTTGGGCATTTGTTTGATCTCTCCCAGGTTTTTCCCTTAAAACACACACGAGGCCCTGGAAATGAGATATCCAAAGTTTCCCTATATTTTTTTGTTTTGGAGCAGGGTTGTTTTGGAGCAGGGTTGTGAAATCCAAACATTTTTACTCCTTTGGTGCTGATGGGGTGAAGCAGCAGATCCAGAAATCCCGGCACTCTTTATGTGCTCCCAATATTTTGGTATGGATGGAATATTTCACCTCCTTGCATTCAAAACAAACAGCCCCAAACCACTTCAGCCCCCAAAATTCCCTCAATTCTTTGGGACAATTCCCCAGCTGGAAGCCCAAGCATTTATTTAATTTATTTGCATGAAGAAAAAAAAAAAAACCAAACAAAAAACCAACAAAAGCACCACAACAAAAACCAAGGAAAACAACAACAAACCCCTTTTGGAGGTTTATGGGGGTTTCCCAAAGCTCTGCTGCTCTGGGGTCGCTCTGGGTGGGGTTGTCACATTCTCTGGGATCTGAGGCAGCAGGGCTGGAATTAGGGCTGAGTGGTGGCTTCCATGGAAACCCCAATTTCCAAGTGTTCTGTGGCTTTTTGGTTCCACGGTGGCTCCAGCAGGAATTGTTTCTGTTCTGCAGGGCTTGGGCAGAGTAGGGAATTTTTCTGGAAGGTTTGGGGGTTGCAGAACATGTTTAAGGCTCATTTTGCCCTGACACCCTGGGCTGTGGGGTCACACCTGTACCCAGGCACTTGTGGAGTCACATCTGTCCCCAGAGCCTGTGGGGTCACATCTGTCCCCAGAGCCTGTGGGGTCACACCCATCCCCAGGGGCTGTGGGGTCACACCCATCCCCAGAGCCTGTGGGGTCACACCCATCCCCAGAGCCTGTGGGGTCACACCCATCCCCAGGGGCTGTGGGGTCACACCCATCCCCAGGGGCTCCTTGGGTCCCAAAGTCTGGCCCAGCCCACGCAGGGCTCTGCAGGATGGGCACATCCAGCTGTGCCCAGCTGTGCCCAGCAGTGCCAGGCTCTGCTCCTGGCCCTGGAGATGTTTCTGTGCTGGAAAAGGGATCCCATTCCCAGCCCAAGGGGACCTGAGCCCCCTGCCAGGGGACAAGTGGCCTTTTAGTGTCTGCCCCTTGTTCTCCTTGCCCTGAGCTCCTAAGAGCTAAAAATCCCCACCTTTGTATTCCTGGGACTCTGAGAGCACAAAATCTAATGTAGGGAATGATCAGGGAATCCTGAAATGGTTGGGCTTGGGAAGGACCCTAAAGCCCATCCAGCTCCAGCCCCTGGGACACCTCCCCCTATCCCAGGGTGCTCCAAGCCCCATCCAGCCTGGTCTGGGACACTCCCAGGGATGCAGGGCCAACCACGGCCTCTACAGGAATTCTATTCCAGGGCCTCCCCTGCTCCCAGGGAGGAATTGTTTCCCAAAATCCAAGCCCCATCCTGCCCCATTTGATCCCATCCCTGTCATTTCTCCCCCTGCTTTTGGTCCCTAAAAGCTCAGCAGAGCAGATGATGTCCCAGAGCTCCTCCATGTCTGGGGCCAATCCCAACGGGTAAAAACAGGGATAAATCTGCTGCCCACTCACCCAGCAGGAATCGCTCGGGAGAGCAGTGGAATAAATCCCATAAATCCCCTGAGATGGACACAGGTGGGGAGTGTGGCCAGGAAAGGGGGGTCCAGTCACCCTGTATGTCTGGAGAGAGGAGTTTGGAGTTGGCTCCTTCCTCCTTTTGCTCCCTTCCAGGATAAATACTAATACTAATACTAATACTGATACTGATACTGATACTATCCAGCAGAACAATGTTTTACGATTTCCTTTCCAAGGGATTTCAAGCTTTTCTTTAATCCTTTTTGCCTTCACCTGAGTCGATGTTTGAGGTGAAAATGAAGTTTCAAAAGAAGCCACAGCTTTTGTTTGGAACAACTTCCAAATAGCTGTCTTCTTGTCCCATTTCAGGGGCACGCAGGGGATGTTTTGGGGAGGGAACGGTGGAATTCCCCTACAATAATTCACTGAATTTGTCAAGTATTCCAAACTACAGAATCCCAAATCCATTCTCCTCCAGAAGGATCACAATTTTCAAGTGGCTTGTTGGTTAATTAGCAATATTTCTTGATCAGCTCTATTATTTCTTATTGGACTTAATTAGGTCCAATCAGCTTTTAAGCTGCTCTGGCTGCCTGAGGAATTACCCAGGGCATCCCAGGGATGCAGGGAATGAGCTGCTTTCCCAAATAACTGAAAACCTGGAGAGAATTTCCAAAGGCTGGGGACATGTCCCACCAGGTGATACCTTGGAATTTCATTGTCAGGTTTGGTTTGGCTTTGGAATGTTTTTGTGGAGAACCTTTTGGATTCCAGTTCCAGTTGGCCTTGGCCATCCCATCATCCCATCAGTCGTTGCCAGCTAATTCAGAAAAGTTGCTTCCCTCTAATAAATCAAGGAGATATGAGTGGATCATTTGGAGTGGATTTAAGGAAAAGCTGCTTCCCGTGCAAACCTGCTGCTCTTTCCTTCACAAGCCCCTTTTGCCAGGCTGCCCCTGCCAAAAAAAAAAAAAAA
>VXAX01001766.1:41181-54475 GCA_013399835.1 Leptocoma aspasia
ACTCGGCTGCACGGGCTGCGCCTCATGTGCTCGGCGCGGGCGGCGCCGGCGCGCCGGGCGCTCTGGGTGCTCGCGTTCTGCACGGCGCTGGGGCTGCTGCTGGCCTGGTCCTCCGACCGCCTGCTGCACTGGCTCGCCTTCCCCTCGCACACCCGCGTGCGCACCGAGTGGAGCCGCCAGCTGCCCTTCCCCGCCGTCACGCTGTGCAACAACAACCCGCTGCGCTTCCCTCGCCTCTCCAAGGGCGACCTGTACTACGCGGGGCACTGGCTGGGGCTGCTGCTGCCCAACCGCACCGCGCGGCCGCTGCTCACCGAGCTGCTGCGCGCCGACGAGGCGCGGCTGCGCTGGTTCGCCAAACTGGCCGATTTCCGCCTCTTTCTGCCGCCCCGCCACTACGAGGGCATCAGCGCCGACTTCATGGACCGCCTGGGCCACCAGCTGGAGGACATGCTGCTGTCCTGCAAGTACCGCGGCGAGCTCTGCGGCCCGCACAACTTCTCCGCGGTGAGTGCGCACCGGGAGCCCCGGCTGCTCTGGGCTCCTCTCCCGGGGCCCCTGGGTCGCGTCGGTTCTGGTCCGTGTCCCCGGTTCGAGTCGGTCCGAGAGACCCGCGGGTCGCGTCGGTTCTGGTCTGTGTCTGCGGCTCCTCTCGGCCCGAGGGATCCTCGGGTCGTGTTGGTCCCTGTCCCCCGTCCGTGTCGGTCTAAGGGCACCCCTGGCTGATGTCGCTTTAAGGGACTCCTGGTTGGTGTCGGTTCCGGTCCGTGTCCCCCTCCCCGCTCCGGTCCCGGCCCTGCCACCGCTCGCTCCGCGGTGCCCGGAGCGCTCCGGGGTCGCAGCGGTCCCGGAGGGTCCGGCGGGTCCCGGTGGGTCCGGCAGGTTCCGGAGAGTCCAGCGGATCCCGCATGGCCGGGCAGGGTCCCCCCGGCCCGGGAGCCCCTCGGGAGCTCCCCGCGGGTCGCTGCCCACCGAGCGCTTTCCCTCTCGCTGGTTTTTCCACCGCCTCGAAGTGCTGCTCTCTGATCTAGGAGTGATCCTCTGGCGTGTGAGGGGCTTGCTGCTGCCTTGGGTTTTAATCAGAAATAATTGAATTGATGTTGCACCATCCCCGCCGCTGCCTCCCCACGTTCCCTGTTGCTCCCAGCGTAGTCGCACCCAGGTTTTTCCCCTGTCCAAGCGGAGGTCCCCCAGGTGAGCCGAGGTCCCCCAGGTTGAGCTGTGGCTGCAGCGCGGGTCCTGCCCCGCCCTGCCCATCCCGCCGGGATTTGCTCTGTCCGGGCTCCTTCGGCTCCCTGTGCAATCCCGGGAGTCCCTGGAACTGCTCCTTTGGGGCCGCGGCTGTTGGGCACCCTGGAGTGCTTTGGGATGCGGAGCTTTGCTGATCGGAGCTGATCCAAAAGGTGTTTGAGCCCTGATTAACCAGCGGGGTTTAGGATCGACCCCAAAACTCAGGGCATGGCTTTACAAACCACTAGGAGCGGGATCCCTGCTTGGGAAAATCCCGGTGGGACTGTTGGAAGCTCTGGTGTATTGAGAGGAGACTCTGAGTGAGAGCTGGAACCAGAGGCACGTGAAGGACCCGCCGGGGCTTCCCTGAGAGCGGCGGGATGTTGGTGGTGCTGGAATATTCTGCTCCTCCGGTCTCTGCAGATAGCGCGAGGGGTGGCTGTGACCGAACGTCCTGCAAAGAGCGGGGCTGGGGTCTGTGGGGACAGATCGAACTCTCTGCAGGAGCTGCGTGCGCCCAGAGGAGCTGAATTCCCGGCTCTGCCTGGGATGCAGCCTGGAAATCGGACGGAATTGTCCCTTTGGACTTGTCACGGCAGCCGCTAAACTGTGAGGAGGAGGAGGGAGGGACTCCCTGCGGGGTGGAGGAGCTGCCCAGGCTGTGCAGGCAGCAGCTGCTGCTGCAAACAGGAGCAGGAGTGGCACAGCTGGAGGGAAAAATCATAAATAGAACGGGATACTGAGGCAGGCCCTTTCCAGCAGGACAATGCGGTGCCGTGGCATGAGGAAATTCGGGAATTACAGCAGGAACAGGCAGTGGGCGGTGGGGAAAAGCTGCCTCCCGCTCCCAGATGCCAGGGTAGGATCTGATGGTGTTTCGCTGGTGCCAGGAGGGGCTGACTGCAGCTTTTACCCAACCCCTGCTTCCTCCAAGGTGCGGCAAACCCGGCAGAGGTTCCCGTTGTCCGGGCCAGAATAAATCCTGGAGCGCTGCTGTGGCTGCACGCGGCCGAGGGCTGCTCTGGGAGTGCTGCAGGAGTTACTCCGGGATGGAATTGGGCATTCCCGGCTCTGCTGCTGCTGCTGGAGCCACCACGGTGGGCTGAGGAGCGGGGTCTCCTCCAGCCATCCTGGAAAGGTCCCAGAAGCTGCTTCCCGAGGCTGGGAGGGAGGGAATTGCAGGGTGTGATCCCTGGCATTCTCCTTGGGAGCTCACAGCACTGGGGGGATTGCTTGGCTGAGGAAATAGGGAAAATATTCTTCCCATCCCAAAGGGTCTGTGTGGTTCCAGGGTGGAGAGAGAGGGGAATCCCTGTGCCAGGAACCAACTGGATCTGCTTTCCCTGCCCTGAGCTCTGCCTGCGGCAGGTGAGGGGGTTCGCTGCCACCTCCCTGTGTCCCAGCACGTCCCTCCTCCTGTCTGTCTGAAGGAACAGGGGAGTGACCTCTGCGTTGTCCTTGAGGGGAGGCTGAAGAGCTTCTCCACCTGGGAGTCCCTGGTGAAGAGAGCTGTTCCCTGGGGAGGTGCTGGGAACAACTTCCCGGGGGTCTGGAGTGTCCTCAGAGCTCAGGACAGGGACACTGCCCTCCCTGGGTGTGTCTTTGGGATGGAGGTGCCGCACCCAGTCTTGGGGTTTCCTGTGGGGGCTGAGCCTGGGGCAGCCCATGGGGCCAGGGGTACTTGGAGCTTCTGCTTCTCTTCCTGAATTAGAAGGGAGAGCCCCAAGGAGAGGCAGGAGAACCGTGTGGTTTGAGCTGGGCACAAATACAAGGCAGGATGTGTGAACAGATAAATGCAAATGGAATAAATGGCGGTGTAAAGAGAATTTTGCAGGTTTTAGACCTGCTCAGGTGCTCCAAAAGCATCTTCTGTGCCAAAAGACATGGGGGGGGGTGAGGCTTTCCTGGGTAAAACCCCCGAAAACCCAAAGCAGAGGTGATTTGGGGCAAACGAGTCCTGGCTGAGACGTGGAGCAGAGCAAAGGGGCTGGGGGAGGGAGCTGCTCTCCTGTGAGTCCTTCCAGCTCAGTCCTGGAGCTCCTCTAAGACATTCCTGCTCCCTCCAGCCCATCTCCCCCGGGAGATTCCCCCTCCTTCCAGCCCCTCCAAACCGTGGAGGCACAGTGGGAGTTGGGTTTAGGGGGTGACATGGAAGAGGACACTGGAGAATGAGCCCAGCAATCCCAACAGTGTGGGAAGTGTTGCTTTTATTTCTTAATAGAGGGAAATACGGGATTGCAGTCATCTTTGGAGCTCAGGGCTGCAGGGCTGGGATGATCCCATTGGATTTATTTCATTTAGGAGGGCTCAGGTCTGGATTATTTCCTAGCCTGCTCCAGGAGGGGTTTGTTGTCCTTGTCAATGTTTTCCAGGAGGATGAGGATTTGTTAATGAATCAGATGGAGTTTCCTGTCCCCAGTCCATGTGTGGCTTTACTTATTTCAGGCTGGACTTAAAGCTGAGCTGTTGGGATGGTTCCAAGAATCCTGGAATAGTTTGGGTTGGGAGGGACCTTAAAGCCCAGTTCCATGGGCAGGGACACCTTCCACTGTCCCAGGGTGCTCCAGGCCCCATCCAGCCTGGCCTTGGACCCTTCCAGGGATGGGGCAAAACCATCCATAAATGCTTGGAGCTGGATAAATACAACCTTCCCAAATGCCCACGTGCTGGTTCTAAGGGAAGGAACCATCCAGCAGCTCCTGTCCTTCAAAACTTCTCCCAAATTCCAAATCCAAGTGCCAGACTGGGCAGATCAGTGAGTAAGGATCTGCTTTCCCTGGAATGGCCCTGTCTGGGAGGAACTGAGGCTCAGGATTAAGTGGATATTGCTCTGCTCTGCATTACCTGGATTTGGGGTTGATTTATTCCTCTGAGCTCTTTGTCTCTGGAATATTTATCTTGGTTGCCATGTGCTATGCACATTGATTTCTTCCTTCCTATGATTTTTCATCCTGAGAAATTCATGACTGGATCCAACATCCTGGAGACTGTTCATGAGCTGGGATTTAGGGTTAATGATCTCCTGATTTAATAACTCCCCAAATCAAATGGTCACCTGTGGCTCTGCATAGGGAGCTGCAGGGACACAGGGGTTGTGCTGGGAGGGGGTGGCAGGGTTTGGTTCCCAACCTCTGGGAAATCCTTGGATTTCTGGGGTGTTCCAAAGGCTCTGCAGTCAATACTTGCTCATGGTTTGATTTGCTCAGTTATTTTTGTTAAACCATTTAATTTCTCCTCAGAGCAGGGACTTTATGGGGTGGCAGCTGCACAGAGGCCTCAATGCTGCTTTTAAAAATATTCCTGAGTATTTGCCTGAAAATCTGTTGAATAGTCCTGAAATACCCCTCAGGCGGGGCTGTAATTGTGCTGTTTCCTCAGCAGAGAATCCCCTGTGTCCAGGGTGAAGCTCAGCCTTATCCCACTAAATGAATGGGATATTTCAGCCCTGGGTTTGGTGTGCGGGCAGACAGGAATTCTGTGCCAACAGCTTGGAAATCCCAAAGCTTGGAACAGCTGCAAGAACCTTAATTACCACCAGCACAATTAATTGCAGAGGATTTTCAGGATGTGGGATTGTTTATTTGGGGATTTTCCTCACTCACCCACAAACTGTTTTACCCAATTCCCTTTTCCACCTTTATTCTCTCATATTTTTATTTTAGTTCTTTATTTTTGGCTTCACTTCCAAACAAAGCTCTGGCTTGGGGGTGGTTGCCTTTGGAAGGGGTGTGGGTGGTGTTTAATGGTGCTGATGTAGGGCTGGAGCCTTGAATGTGCTCCCAAATTGTCCCAGTGCCACTTTAGGGAACTGCCTGGATTCATCCTGGGATCACTGTGAAACCAAGGCCGTGTTTTCCCATCCTGGGGGAATCCTGCTGATTTTGGGCTCCTGGCAGCAGAATCCAAGGAGGAATCAGGGCTGGGCAGTGCCAAGTGCTGCCCCAAGCAATGCTCTCTGTGAGGCATGGCCTGAAGGGTTTGGGGCAATTTCCTGTGCTTTGGGGTCAGCTGGGCCCCTGCACTGAGCGTGGAGATTCCTGATCTCCTGCGGAGTTGGGCGTTGACGGGATTTGGACTTGGCTTGGGCTGGGGAATGAAAACAGGGATGAGTTAGGCACTGAACTGGTGAGTCCTGAGAGGGCACGAGACGGGCCAGAAGCTGTGGGAGAAGAAGAAAAAAGCCCTGGGACTCCAGAACTGCCCTTCCCTGCCAGAGCCAGGCTCTGGAGAGCTGCAGGGATCCCAAAGGAATCCATGGAGCAAGGAAAGCTGGGCAGCAGCAGGGCCTGGGCTTCTGGGTGCTTCTCTCCATCCAGTGCAGGGACACCTCACGCTGCCCTGGGCTGCTCCCAGCCCCATCCAACCCTGAACACTTCCAGGGATCCAGGGGCAGCCACAGCTGCTCTGGGCACCCTGTGCCAGGGCCTGCCCACCCTCACAGGGGACAATTTCTTCCCAATATCCCACCTAACCCTGCCCTCTGGCAGTGGGAATCCATTCCCTGTGTCCTGTCCCTCCAGCCCTTGTCCAGCTCTCCTGGAGCCCCTTTAGGCCCTGGCAGGGGCTCTGAGCTCTCCCTGGAGCCTCCTCTTCTCCAGATGAACACCCCAGCTCTTCCAGCCTGGCTCCAGAGGGGCTCCAGCCCTTGCAGCAGGTCCGTGGCCTCCTCTGGAAACTGCTCCAGCAGCTCCATGTCCTTGGAAGACTGAGTGACTTCCTGGGAGGCTCCCTCCAGATTTGGCCAGGAATGTCCCAGCAGCAGGAGGAGAACCTGGCCTTGCTGGCCTGGAGCAGGGCAAATGTGCTGGGGATGTGTGGCTGTGCAGGGAGTCAGGATTGCAAATCCTATGGAATTTGGGAAGAACAGGGCTGGGTTGGGCTCCTTTGCATCCCACAGTTTGTATCCCAGTGCCTCTGGATCCAGGTGCAGGCAGCTGGTGGAATTCTGCACCCATGGTGGTTTTATCAACATCTGGGCAAGATTCTGGGGTGAGAATTCTCCTGGATTCACAGACTGTCCAGGGCTGGAAGGGATCCACAAGGATCCATGAATCCAACTCCTCACTTCACCTTGAATGTGGGAACTTTGATTTTTGGCAGGACAGGAAAAATATCACTTCCGTGGGGAAAGGATTCAGCTGAGTTTGGCCACTTCCTCCAGGAGCTGCTCCCAGTTTTGGCCTGGGTTGGAGCACAGACCAAACCCCTTTCCTTCGATTTTCCTGGAGAGGAGGGATGAGAGTGTTTGGAAGAGAGGAGGAATGGGAATGTTTGGGAATTGAGGGATGGGTGTTTTTTGGGAGAGGAGGGTTGGGAGCGTTTGAGAGAGAGGAGGAATGGGAATGTTTGGGAATTGAAGGATGGGATTTTTTGGGAGAGGAGCATCCAACTGCAGGAAGAGGAGGGATTTTTAGCAGGACTTTCCTGTGATTTTTCCCCTTTTCCATTTATTCCATCCATCCATCCCCCCATCCAGAAATCCATCCAGAAAGGGGATTCCAGCTGCTAAAGGTGCAATCATCACCATGGGTTTGTTTGAGTTGTGGAATAGATTCCCAATAATTACTGCCCACCCTGAGCAGAATTAATGTAATTAAAGACACAGTTACAGTCCCCGCCCACTCTGGGATGCTGCCAGGGCTTAATTAATGTTTGCAAATTGCTTCAGGATCTGCATGGGACCACCTCCCAAGAGTGCACAAAGGATGGGAATTCCTGGAACAGAGGTGCCGTGGGACACTGGTGTGGGGAAGGGAAGGAAATGCAGGGATGTGGGGTGGGAATTGGGCTCCCAGTGCTCCTGGGTTTGTTCCCCTGGGTGCCTGAGGCTGCTGGGTTTGCCCTTCCCTCTGCTGCAGTTCAGGGTAATTCCATTTATCCTGAAATCCCTGGAGTTTGTTCCCACTGGGGCTTTTTTTCCTTTTGGCCATGTTTTTCCCATCCTGTCATTTATCCTGAATTCCCTGGGCCAGTGGAGTCTGTTCCCACTGGGACCATTGATGGTGCCAGGAGGGCCTTGCAGCAATCCCAGGCTGGCTCCAGAATCCATCACTTTTCCCAGCAGGATGGATAAAATTGGAACTGGGATGAGCTTTTTCTCTTGTGTTTGCTTTTCCCATCCCAGCTGCAGATTTTCCATGAGCTGGGATGGAGGGAAACTTCTGGATTATAGTCTGGAGCAGCAGCTCTCCATCCTGGGGGATGGACAGGACTGTTTATCCCTGGAAAGGGCTCAGCCTGCCTGGTGAGCTGCTGCTTGTCCAGACATTTTGCAGCTGGATGGCATCCAAGGGCTGATTTCCCATTCCTTGTCCATGCAGGAGGCCAGGCTGGAGCTGGCCTGGATGCAGGGATGGGGGGATGTCCTTTGGGATGGTGGAATGCCCTTTGGGATGCAGGGATGCCCCTTGGGATGTAGGGATGTTCTTTGGGATGCAGGGATGCCCTTTGGGATGGGAGATCCCTTCTGTCCGGTTGTAGGGACTCCTGTGGGGCCAGGAACTGGTTGGGAAAATCCTGCCTAAATCCCAGGCTTTAAAAATGAAACCTCAGCTCCCAAGGTGGGAATTGTCCCCCAAAACCTGCCCAGCCCAGCCCAGGTGTGCTCAGGGCTTCCAGCAGGGCTGGTTGATGTTGGAATTCCCATTTTTCCTGCATTCCTGCTCCATGTCCCCTTCCTTGGGACTTTTGGCCCTTTTCAGCACTTCCACCCTTCCCTGATTCCCTTTGCCCAGCCCTTCTCTCTGGGAAGTCACCATCCATCCTGATGTGCTTTGGAACGAGGGCTCTGCATTTCTGTCCTGCTGAAACCAGGGAATCCCGTTACTCCAAACCCCTGGGATAGCACAGCTCATTCACTTCCCTCTCCAGCGCTTCTGAGAGTTCTCATTCTCTCTTTTTGTCCTTTTTGCCCCTGCAATTTCAAGCAGTGGGAGCTGGAATTTTTTTTTTTTTTCATGGATTGCTCCACTCCTCTCTTCCCAATTCTATCATTTCTTTCTGGAATAAAACAAGTTCTAGCAAACTCCCTCCCCAAACCCCTGGAGCTTGAAATTTTTTCAATAATAAAGTTGGAATGTAAATTAGGAACTGGAGCTGTTCCCAATCCTAGGAGCACACTGCTGCCATCCCAATTTTCCTCTGCTTTATTAAATCAGAAGGAATGGCCCATTATAATCCAATTAACTGTGATTCCCAGGCAGGAATTCCTGGCTCCAGGGTGGGGGAAAAGTTGGATAAAATGATTGTAAAAGGCTTGGGATTGGGTGGTTTGGGATTTTTTTCCTTTTTCCCTTTAAAAACCCTTCAGCAGCTGGAACCAGGAGAAAGCCGTGGTGGGGAATTGGCTCCTGGTTTTGTAATAAATTTATGGAATGATCCAAAGTGGCTCCTTGTGGGCATGGAGATCCTGCTGGGCTCCCAGCACATGTTCCTGACAGGCATAATCCCATCTTTCTCTTGAAATTCACGGCTCAGTGCTCCCAGCACTCGGGTGGAAGGGACAGACAGAAGGATCAGCAACTTGTCGATGGAATTCTGTTCTTGCAGCTCCGAGCACAGCTTGGAGGGATCTGGGGTGGGTTTTGCAGGCAGGTGGAGAAATGAGATCATGGAGTGGTTTGGATTGGAAAGTACATTAAAGGACCCTAAAGCCCATCCAGTGCCACCCCTGCCATGGCAGGGACACCTTCCACTGTCCCAGGCTGCTCCAAGCCCCATCCAGCCTGGCCTCGGGCACTGCCAGGGACCCAGGGGCAGCCACAGCTGCTCTGGGCACCCTGTGCCAGGGCCTGCCTGCCCTCACAGGAACAATTCCATCTCTGTCAGAGCTTCTTGCTTTGCTAAGTTCTGTAGCAATTCCCAAACACTTCCAAAATCGTGGAAAATGGACTGTGCAGCAGGAGAACAGCCTGGCAGATTCCCTGGAATACACCAACATAACATTGATAGGAGACAGGTGGATATAACTTTATAACAAATATTTTGGAATAGCAATGGATTCTCTGAGGGGGGGAATGATCTTCCCCCTCTGGTTCCTTCCTCCGGTGCCTGGGATAAGGGATGGGAAGGTTGGGACCAGCTCCCTGTGCTGGAACAGCTGCTCCCAGCATTCCAATTCAGCTTTCCAGCTTGTTCCCTCTCCATCAGCATCTCCTGCTCTCCAAACTCAGCCGAATGCCGGAATTTCTTCCTTCAGGGAGTGTTGGAGCAGAAGGCACTGCCCTGCCCGAGTCATTCCCTGGGAAACAATCCTGAAAATCCTGACCGAAGGTGGCAGATCCTGGTGCTGTTCCCACAATCCCAGTTTCCCACACTATCCTAAACACTGGGATATCAAAGCCATCAGTCCCTGTGCTCCTGGTGATGCCTGCAGCCACATCTTCCCACTCTGGAGGCCTCCTCCAGGTCCTGGGTGATTTGTGGCACCTGGGGCTCCAGTTGGATCGTGCTCCCGGTGTTTTATCAACACACCCAACCACATTCCAGTGAGGATCCAGCCAGGGATCCTCTCAAGCTCCCTGTTTTCCTCTGGAAAGTCCACTTCCCTTTTACCCTCACAAACTTTGTCCTCTTTTCTTTATCCCTGTGTTCAGCTCAGCCCTTCCCTCCCTTTGGGTTTCTCCCGGAGGTTTGAGTCATCCATCATCCCTCCCTGCTCCCTCTGCCCTCTGTGCTGGATTTGGGGACGCAGCTGTCCCCTCCCTGTGCCGAGGTGGTGGCCCCAGTGCCCGGGGGGAGCTGTGGTTGCAGGAGCTGTGTCAGGGTCCTGCTCTCTGCTCCCTGCTCTCTGCTTAAACATTCAAATCCAGTTCCCAGGCAGTGAAAGTGGGACCTTCTGACACCGATTCTGTTTGTCTGACCCTGCAGGACAGAGGCTTCCCTGGGGCTTTGTGCCACAGCAGGAGTGAGGGGAGGGATGGGTTTTCCTTGTGCTGGGATTCCCAGCTCCAGGTGTGCCCCTTGGGATTTGATGGTTCTTGTAGGTCCCTTCCACCTGAAATTCCCTTTCTCTTTTCCCCAGAATCTCCTCTGCCTTGGATTTTTCCAAGCACTGGACACTTCCCATCCCTTTCTTGCTCATGCCCATTAACCTGGCTTTGCCTTTTTTGTGCCAAATTCATTGTGTTAAAATAATTCCTGTGGCTCCAAGGCCCTTGGACAGGGGAGCCATTGAGGGCAGGTGGGAATAAAGCTCCTGGCTGGGCAGGGAGATTCCTGAATTCTTCAGTGTCCTGTGACAGCTGCTTGGACAGGATACATCTCAGCTCCTGGTGTTTCCCTGTTTTGGGGGGTTTCTGGCTATGGGATGAGCAGGGCATTTGGAACCCTCGGGTTTCTGTACTCACATCATTATTCCTGGTTTTCCAAAGGCCTTTCCCTCATGGAGTCAGTGTTCAGCTTTCACTTGGCACAGGAGGGAATTTCTGCTCACCAGAATGTGATCCCCCCAAATGAAACCATAATTCACGGTTAATTGGTGATTAAGGGAAAGTCCCTTTTCCCTACCCCATCTCCCCTTCCCAAGGCCGGGGAGGTTTTATTTGGAATGACTCCTGGATTTGAGATCTGCCACATCCTGCGAAGGATAATCCAGTGTGGAAAGGAGATGCCTCCACATCAGTGGCAGCTTTTGGCTCTTTCCAGAGGCTGGGACTTGGTGTGGGATCAGCTCCCTGTGGAATTACCTGCACACCTCAGGAGAGGGGGAGGTGACACCGAGGGGTTCAGCAGCCCCAAATCATGTGGATTGGCTGAAGTCTGATAAAAAATATAATTTTAAGACAATTGAAGATTTTTTTTTAGCTGTTTGTGTTTTGGCTCTGGCCTGGGCACTGCTTCTGATGAAATTTCCAAGCTTTCCTTGATGGTTTAAGGATTAGGGATTTAGATTAAAAGGACATCAGAGATTTTCACATGTCCTTAATGCTGGCTTTAAACATCCAGCACTGGGGGATGCCAGAACCCAGGGGGGGATGAAATCCCAGGATAATCTTGTAATGGCCCAACCCCAAATCCTGGTTCAGTTTTGGGCTCTTCTAAACAAGAAGGACCTGGAGGGGCTGGAGTGTGTTCAGAGAAGAGAACAGAGCTGGGAAGGGGCTGGAGCCCCAGGAGGGGCTGAGGGAGCTGGGAAAGGGGCTCAGCCTGGAGAAAAGGAGGCTCAGGGGGGACCTTGTGGCTCTGCACAACTCTCTGCCAGGAGGGGACAGCCGGGGGGGTCGGGCTCTGCTCCCAGGGAACAGGGACAGGAGGAGAGGGAACGGCCTCAGGCTGGGCCAGGGCAGGCTCAGGGTGGGCACCAGCAGGAATTTCCCCATGGAAAGGGAGCTCAGGGATTGGAACTGCCCAGGGAGGTTTGGAGTGCCCATCCCTGGAGGTGTCTGAGGAACACCTGGACATGGCACTCCATGCTCTGGGCTGGGGACAGGGTGGGGATCAGGTACAGCTTGGACTCGGTGACCTTGGAGGGATTTTCCACCTTCAGAGATCCTGGGATTCTGCGTTGGGAAGTGGAGTTAGTAGGGAAGGGAAGCTGGGTGGGTGTGAAGGGTCCTCACCTCTCGTTTTGCCATCTGAAGGATCAGGGTCTGCTGTCACCTCCCTGCAGGAGGGACTCACCCAGAGCTTTGGCTCATCCGGGATCAGGGGCTGAGCCCAAGGGGCTGAGTGCCTCAGGCCGTGGTTTCCCAGGAACGGAACAGGAGCGGGGAAAATCCAGAGGGAGTCCTGGCTGCTGGCAGCCTGTGTGGTTCTGAAGTCGTTGGGAGCCATCAGCGCTCATTACTGATGGGGACACCTGATTTTCATCCTCATTTCTGTGGGCTGGAAAAGGGAATTCCCTTCTGATAGGAGACATCCCGAATCCCGGCTCCTAAATCCCAATGGAGCAGCAGTGGGATCCAGCCCTCCTGGGGCAAACCCCGGCCGCTATACCCAGGACTCCTTTGCTAGTTCCTATTTCCTTACGTGTTAAATCTAAAACGTGTTAAATCTAAAAAGCAGCAGAGGAATGATGAGAGGAGCAAAGCTGCTGCTGCTGCTGCTGAGGCTGATGCTCCTGGGTGAGGCTGTGCTGCTGCTTTGGGAGAATTTTGGTTTGAGCTGTGGGGTGGTTTGTGCTCTGCCTCTGGAGTAAATTGTTTGGAACTTCCTCTGGGTGCCCTTGCTGTAGGAATTGGTGCAGATTTAGTGCTTTCAGGTGTTTTTTTCAGCGTTGCAGTAGCAGCAGCAGCGTGGAAGGCCATGAGGGAGGGCTTTGGGCTGTCCTTGCTCTGCAGGGTTTGAGGTGCTGGAAGCTGCAGGACCTGGCTCAAAGCGGAGCAAACCCAGCTCAAACCTCCCAGGAACAAATCCTGTCAAAGCCAGCCCTAGAGGGAGGATCCAGGAACGTGGAAAACCCAATTGCTCAGGATGTGATAAAGCAGGAGAAAGGTTTTTGTAGATTTCAGTGCTGGGTCAGCAGAGCTTGGGAGTCTCTTGGGGTGGAGTTGGGGAAGGGATCCCACAAAGGCCTCAGCCCTGGTGTGGGGTGACCAGGTGGGGATTTGTTGATGGGATTTTTGTTATCACTGCCTGGATTTGTTGTTGGACCTCCGGATGGAGGAGCCTGGATTTGGGCTCCTCCTGTGTGTGAGCCTGGCTCAAAGTCCCACTGCCCAGGGACTGGGTGGCAGCAGGGGCACAGGGGGTGGGAAACTGCTCCAAGGGCTTTCCCAAGGGTGGATGGACCAGGCTGGGCTTGGCGGGTGCTTGGATGGGGTTTGGATGGGATTTGGATGGGGTTTAGATGGGTTTGGATGGGGTTTGGATGGGTTTGGATGGGATTTGATGGGTTTGGGTGAGGTTTGGATGGGGTTTGATGGGTTTGGGTGGGTTTGGATGGGGTTTGGATGGGTTTGGGTGAGGTTTGGATGGGGTTTGGATGGGATTTGGGTGAGGTTTGGATGGGATTTGATGGGTTTGGGTGGGTTTGGATGGGGTTTGGGTGGGGTTTGGATGGGTTTGGGTGAGCTTTGGGTGGGGTTTGATGGGGTTGGATGGGTTTGGGTGGGGTTTGATGGGG
>VXAX01001766.1:58677-69278 GCA_013399835.1 Leptocoma aspasia
CTGTGGGATTGCAGGAGCACCTGACCTGTGGGATTGGAGGAGACCCCTGAGCTGTGGGATTGAAGGAGAACCCTGAGCTGTGGGATTGCAGGAGAACCCTGAGCTGTGGGGTCTGCCAGAGCTGCTCCCCCTTGCCCCTGCCCTGCTGTCCCCACCCCACAGGGCTGCAGAGTCTGACCAAAGCCGACCCTGGCCATGTTTAATGCATGATCCCCCGCGGTGCCTGGTGAGAGGAAAGGGGAAGCCCAGCAGTCCCTGGGAGAACGGTGAATGCCTGTTTCACCGCCTGGCTCTTCAACAGGGCTGTTATTTCTGCCCCCCGACCTCCTCCAGCCCCAGCTCTGCTGTCCAACCCCTGTCTGGGCCCTGGGGGTTTTCTCCTGACCTGTTTTTTGGGATGTGCTTGTGCTGAGCCCCAGATGTGATGGGATTTCTTTTTTGTGGGTTCCCGGAGTGGTGGATGTGGCTGGAGAGGTTTTGGGGGTTTGCTGAGGGCTCACCTGGGCAGGTGTTGGTGCTGGGGGGTTCAGGCTGGGAATCGCTGCTCTTCAATGTGACACGAGCCAGGCACTGCCTCAGATGCTTCCCGAAAGTTTCCCAGAATCTCAGAATTAGCCAGCTTGGAAAAGCCCTTTGAGACCGTGGAGTCCAGCCCATGACCTGACACCCCCTTGGGTCCCCAAGTGCCACCTCCAGGCTTGGCTCAACCCCCAAGGGCCGGTGCCTCCCCGTCCCCGCTGGTGGTGGGGCTGCCTGCTTTCCCTGCCCCTGCATTCCTGGCAGTGCCAGGCTGCTCTCCTGGATTTCCAGAGAGGAGAGAGGAAGCCACAGCCGTGGGACAGGGAAGGGACAAAAAAAGCATCACCTGTGCTGCCCAGAGTCTCATTTCCTGCTGCCAGGTGCTGTCAGAGCTCGCTGCAGTTTATTAAAATCGCCCAGCCAGGGCTCGTGTGAGTCACACAATTCCCACCTGGAGCAGCTGCTCCAGCCCAGCTCCCGTGCCAGCTCTGCCCGGGCCCTGCCAGGTACAGGGAGCATCAGGAAGGAGCTCCTGGCTCAGCCTTCCCAACAGGATCACTGGAGCTTTGCTGTCAGATCCCTGCAGGGCTCCCCTGGATCTGTCCCAGCTGGAGGGAACTGTGTGAGTCCTCCCTCACTGGATCTTTGCTCCCTCCCTGTCAGAGTGGGAGAAATCCCCCTCAGAGGTGCCCAGGATCTCTGAACTCTTCCAGGGGTGGGGCAGCCACGGTTTTTCTGGGAAAGCTGTGCCACCCCCTCCCCACACTCAGGAATTTTTAATCCAAATTTCTACTGAGTTTCCAAAAAAACACCCACTCCTTTCTTCTTGGGTCACCATCTCCTTGTATTTTGCCTAAACCATCAGAAAAAAAGGTGTGGAATTGGAGAAAATACTCTTTGGAGCCTCAGATTTCAAATCAGGGATTGCTGGGATGCTCTCCAGGCTGCGGCTTTGGCCGTGGAGCTGGAGATGAGGCTCTGTAGGGAAAGCTCCAGAATCGGGAGGGTGAGGAATGGTTTTGCCTCTGTTTCCCCTCTGCTTCCCTGTTGCTGATGTGCATTTCCAGGCAGGATGGCTCTGCCAGGGGTTGCACAGGAGCGGAGATGGACCCTGGATCCAATAAACTCAGCTCCAGGGTGGGAGACAAGGGGGTTTCCCTTCGCTGGGGTTTTCCTTCTGGGGGGTCAGGGATATGTTGTGGTGGCAGCAGGGATCACCCTGAAGGTCCCTCCCTGTGCCTCTCCTCGAAGGGAGAAGGAAAAAAAATGGAAAATCTGTTGAAAATCCATGGAAAATCCCTGATTTTCAGTGCTGTTCTCAGCTTCAGTGCTGGGGACAGCTCTGCAGTGAGGACCTTGGGGATCTCCCTGTCCTGTAGGATCCAGGGTTTTTGTGGAATAAGGAGGAAAACTCCCTTCCTCCAGCCAGAGTTTCTCTGATGTATCCCATGGTTTTCTCTCCAGCTGCCCAGGGGAAAATTCCCTCACCCAGGCATTCCCAGCATCTCCTGCTCTCATTCCCTGCTCCCACGTGAGGCTCTTCCTCTCCTGCTGTGTTTTGGTGGAGCTTTGATTCCCCCTTCCCCTCCCAAATCCATTTTTCTTGACGTCCTCATGGAAAAATCTGTCACCTTTCTTTCCTCCCCCGCCTGTGTCGGGTGCTTTTCCATCATCCTGGAGATCCCTGACTCCAGCACTGGGAATATTCCCCCTGCCCAGACTGAGTCTGGGGCTTAATCAGCTCGGGGTGAGCTCCCCCTCCATCCCAAAATCCGATTTGTTCCCCATTTACGGCTGTGCCCTTCGGGGTGATGGAGGGGGCACTTTGTGGATTTAATCCCACCTTTGTCCTCCTAGTGGTTCGGGACAGACTTGGCTGCCACACACCGGGAATGAGCTGGGAATGCTTCCAGGATCCAGCCCTGTGCCTGGAATTAACTCTTTTGGAGCTGGGTTTCACTGGGATCGGGGTTGGCTGGAATTACCTGCATCTGTGCTGTGATTCTGCATGAAGCACAAGGAAAAATCCATGGAAATTTCTCTCTGAAAACTCTGCAGTGCCTGGTCTGGATTAAACATTATTGAACATTATCCCTGGATTTTTCAGCCAGCTGCTTTTCCTGCTGGAAAAGCCAGTAAAGCATCCAGGAGTGCTTTCGCTGCCCTTCTCCAGGCACAGCAGCTCTTGGAGAGGCTGGGAATGCTGACATGGAATGTTGTCCTCCTGCCCTCATGGATTCCCAGCTCCTGGCTCAGGAACTGCATTTCCCAATGGTTTCCCTGGTTTTAAACTGGGATTAAACACAGGGATGGCTCCACGCTGACCTGGATAAAGGAGGAGCCCAGGGATGCCATGGAGCAGCCTCATTCCTTGTGGGAATTTTGCAGGGCCTGGTGACAGCAACATTGTTGTTGTTATTTTTATTAGATTTTCATAATGTAATAATAATATTATTATTCCGATTATCTCCCCATCCACAGCCAACTCCATGCTTTATTATGATCTCAATGTTTTAGCTCCTGCTGGGAGTCGGAAACGCTGTGGGATTCACAGGAGCTCCTTAGAGCCCATTAAAGGCTCTCTGGAATCCAAGCTTTCTCCTTGTTCTGTGAAAATTCCAAGCTGAGTGTGGCCACAGCAGTGCTGCAAGGGAAGGTTCACTCCAAGGTTAATGCACTTTATCCATCACTTGAAATTCCTGGTGTTTTTTTCCAGCTGAGGCCCCAAGTTCATCCAGGCAGGAGCTCGGGGGAAAAACAAGGGAGCAGCTCCTGAAAGCATCCCTGGACCAGGGGGAGAATGCACATTTTGGGAGCTTTTTCGCTAAAAAATGGGGCAGAAAAAGTAGGATTTTGCCTGAAAATCCTGGCTGTTCATCCTAGAATGGGATGCAGTTCCTTGGGGGAGTTCAGTGCCTGTGCTGAGCCCATCCTGCAGTGTCCTTAACTCCCCCATTCCAGGGAATGTCATGAGCTCTGTCACTTCTCATTTTCCTGTTATCCTCAACTCAGTTTTGGCTTTTGGGATGCTGGAGCTTCCCCTTGATGTTTCTTTGGCATAATCCAGCCCTGTCTTGAGCCACGATCCCATTCCCTTTCCCTGTCCTGAGCCACGATCCCATTCCCTTTCCCTGTCCTGAGCCATGATCCCATTCCCTTTGCCTGTCCTGAGCCATGATCCCATTCCCTTTCCCTGTCCTGAGCCACGATCCCATTCCCTTTCCCTGTCCTGAGCCATGATCCCATTCCCTTTCCCTGTCCTGAGCCACGATCCCATTCCCTTTCCCTGTCCTGAGCCACGATCCCATTCCCTTTCCCTGTCCTGAGCCACGATCCCATTCCCTTTCCCTGTCCTGAGCCACGATCCCATTCCCTTTCCCACCCTGCAGCAGGGCCTTGGGGCAGACACGAGTCCTGCGTCGTTCCATCCCATCCAACCTTTTTCTTGAGAGGCAGGGATGGATTTATTCCCTACAAACCTTCCCTGAGCGTGGGGGGTGCTCACTCCCTGGATTCCAGTCCAGGGTGGGATGCAGGGAATGAGCAGCATCCCAAAGACATTCCCAGTGTGTGGGAACAACTCTGGGCAGTGCTGAGGGCTGGGCTATTTTTAGCATCCATTGAGAAGGGATTTGGGATTAGAGTTTTTGTCCACTGGCAAATGGGAACGAGAAGGAGCTGGGTGATCCTGGGATTTGCTGCTCTGGTGGGGACAAAGGGACATCCCCAAGGTCCTGGGGCAGAGGATGGAGATGGATGGGAATTCTGGGGCTTCTAGGCTTCTGTTGGATATTTCAGGGAGACACAGGGTTTTTGTCAGCGGGATCCAATTCCTCAGAGGAGATCTGGGGAGGCTCATCCAGCTCTGATCTCTGCTCCCTGGAGCGAGGTCAGGAGCCAGGGAACTGGAGCTGTGTCGGGGGATTTGGGAGGGAGATCTAGGAAAGGTTCTTTCCCCAGAGGGCAGAATAAGCACTGGAACAATTTCTCAGGGAATGGTCCCAGCCCCGAGGCTGCCGGAGCTCCAGGAGCATTTGGACACTGCTCCAGGGATGCACAGGGTGGGATTGTTGGGCTGTCTGGGCAGGGCCAGGGGTGGGAATGGATGATGCCTGTGGGTCCTTCCCAGCTCAGCATATTCCAGGATTCTGTTCTTTCCAGGGACTGAAATTCTCCTGGCCACTGCCCCAGGGGGCAGCTGCCCACAGGGATAAAGTAAAAAGAAGGAAAACTGGGGGGGATTTTTTGCTGGGCAGGAAAGACAGGATTGGGGTCTGGCTGTGAAGTTCTGGAAGGAGTGCCTGGAACTGGGCCAGGGAAACATCCCTGTCGTGAGAGGCTGGACTGGAAATCCCTGGAGAAACCCCTGTGTGTGTGTGGGGACAGTGGGACAGAGGAGAACGCTCTGTCCCTGGGCTCAGGACTATTTTGGAGGTGTTTTATGGAAGCAGGGGGAAAAATAGGGAAAACTGCTCATCTCAGGCATTGATCCCAGCAGCACCAGAAGGATCCATTTATCCCTTGGCTGAGCAGGGTGAGAGGTTTGTGTTCTCAGCACTGGGACAGCAGCTTGGAATGGGAATTGGGGAATTTGAACTTGGAGTTACTCACAAGGCCTGCAAGCAAATCAGCTCCAGAGCCCTTTGGGAATCACAACTGTGGAATTATTTGGGTTGGAAGGAACCTTCAATCCACCCAGTGCCACCCCTGCCATGGCAGGGACACCTCCCACTGTCCCAGGCTGCTCCAAGCCCTGTCCAGCCTGGCTGTGGACACTGCCAGGGATCCAGGGGCAGCCACAGCTGCTCTGGCCACCCTGTGCCAGGGCCTGCCTGCCCTCCCAGGGAAGGATTTTCTCCCAGTACCCAGGAGCTGTGGTGTTGTGGGTCAGGCCATGGAGCAGCCCCAGGAGCTGGGGATGGAGCAGCAGCAGAGCTGTTTCAGATCTTGCCTCAGTTCTTTGTCTTGAGCTCCAAGAGCAGTTTGATGTTTAACAGAGCTCTGAGCTGGGCTTTGCTGGCTCCAGGCAGGATTTTCCTGCCTCCCAGGGCACCTCTGCATCCCAGAAATGGCAATTCCTTGCACAGAATTCTCTGCACTCTGAAGCCAAAACAACCTGGGCAGTTTTTCCATGCTCAGTGTTGCTGCTGAGGTAATTCCACGGGCAGGATCTGCAGAAATCCCTTCCAGAGGAAATAGCCATGGATGTACCAGGGATCCAGGGATGGTGTTGGGAATTAACTGGATTGTTCCCAGCTCCTGGGCAGGTCATGGTTAGCAGGGACTCATTCTCAGGGCTCCCCGAAAAGAAGGCAGGAAAAGCTGAAGGAGCTGTGGCTCCATCATTCCCACAGCCCTGGGAAGGGATTCAGGCCCAGGGACTGGGGCATCCTGGGCACCAAAGGGAGCCCCAGATTGTGGCTGCTTCCTCAGGGAAGAGCTGAATATCCCCCAAGCAATTCTGTGGGGTTTTGTTGGTTTTTTTTAAATAAAATTTGCAAAATCTGCTCAAAGCCAAGCGCTGCTCCTGGAGCATTCCAGGGTGGGCATCTCAGAGCGAGCCACAGGTTTTCCTTGGAATTAGGGAAGAGCCTTAGACCCCTGGCGTTAATTTGGGAGTTTTAACCTGGAGTCAATGCAGCTGCTGAGTTTGGGTTAATCCAGTTTATCCCAAGATGCAGGAGGAAGGGAATTTTGTGTCCTTGCAGCATCTGTGGGACCTGGCAGCATTAATTGAGATTAATTGTTCTGGCTGATTAACCCCCATCGCTCCGGGAGATTTATTTACCTGGAAACCTTCTCTGGGGGGATTTTCCGTGTTTTCCTTCCTCTTGTTCATGTTTTGGATAAAAGAGTTGGTTTTTATGGCCACCAAACCCAGGAAGAGCCACAGAGAGCTCCCAGGCCAGGGGGAAGGAGAGGGAGCAGAGCTGGTTCTTGATCATTAAAAAAATAAACTTTTTGATCCCCTGGGTGCAGATTCCCTGGATTTACCTGAGGATTAGGAAAAGACTGCTTAAACCTGCAGGTCCTCAACCCCAAATTGGCTTTCCCTGGGATGAGTGGGATCAGGGAGAGCGGGATCAGGGAACCATTGATGCGAGGAGCTCCTGGGATCTTCAGGGCTGGGAAATGTCCTGGAATGATGGGAATGGGAAAGGGACAGAGGAAGAGCAGAGGGAAGGGGCAGTGACAGGGAGGTGACAGTGGCATCACCATAGGCTCTGCCTGGCCCTGAGAACTCCAGAAATTAAACTGGAATCTCAAATAAAACTTTTGAGACAGAAGGGCTTCAAAGGAAAGAGCTTTCCTTAAATCTCTGAGTCTGGAGGCTTTCCCAATATCCCATCCATCCCTGCCCTCTGGCACTGGGAAGCCATTCCCTGTGTCCTGCCCCTCCATCCCTTGTCCCCAGTCCCTCTCCAGCTCTCCCAGAGCCCCTTTAGGCCCTGGCAGGGGCTCTGAGCTCTCCCTGGAGCTTCTCCTCTCCAGGTGAGCACCCCCAGCTCTCCCAGACCCCACCTGTCCTCCCAGTGAACATTCCCTGGCTCCAGAGGGGCTCCAGCCCTTGGATCAGCTCCAAGGGCTCTTAGTGCTTCACTCCCTGGCTGAGGACAAAGGAGCTGCTTTTCCTCCATGGAAGGCAGCAGCTGGAGTTGTCCTACTGGGAATATTTGGAGCTGTTTGTCCTTCCCGTTGGGCTGACACCTCCTCCTGCACCTGTGGGATGGCTGGGAATTCCAAGGAAGGAAATGATTTTACAGCAGGGAGCAAACTGCTGGAGCCTCCCACAGGATCCCAGTGTCCAGAGGCTGTGGAGGGGCTGGAATCTGTGACTGAGGAGCCTGGGTGGCCAGGACAGCCCAGCTCCAGAGCCTTTCCCAATCCCTTTGGATTTGGGATGCTGCTGGATGGGTTTAAGGCACATGGGAGATGCTCAATCTCTATTTTCTGGAGAATTCCCGTGGTGCAGGATATCCCTGCACAGCTGAAGGGTTTGGGATTTGTCACTCTATCGAGCAACACGAAACGCAGAGACAAACACAGCTACACCCGAGAGAAGGCAAAGAAGAGAGAAACTTTATTTTGGTTTTCACATTATATAGAATTCTGGAAACGACCATCAATTGGAAGGTGAAGCTACCACCTCTCCAATGACACTGGTCAATGACAAAGTCCATCAAACCTTTCTCCTCCCAGGAGAAGGAATGAAAAACAAGAAGACAGTTAGAAAAACATGTGCATGTTTACAAAAGCAGTGTGAGAAACTCCATCACAAGAATGAAAACGTCAGAAGGCTGAAAATGAGAGTGACAGGGATTGACACGGACCTTCCAGCTCCAGGTGTTTCATCCCCCCTTTTTCCTCAGGTTCCATGGCACTGCAGGAGCCACTTTAGGGGATGGGCACTGAGGGGATCCGAGGGCTGCTCTGGGACCCTGGGAGGGGTTCTGGGACATTGGAATGTTGGAATGTTGTCAGTCCCAGAGCTGGGCACGGAGTTCAGCCCAGGGAACAGACGGGAGTTAATTAAGGGCATCAGTGGGGATGGATTGGGAGCACAGATTGTAATTAGGATCCAAATGAATCTCGGCCGGGGAGCCGTGCCTGGCGCCTGTCCCAAGGCTCCGGGGCTGGGATGAGCCTCGGTGGCCTTGGAGCAGGGCTGGAACCACCCTCCCCCTCCCTGACTCCTCTTCCTGCTCCATCTGGGCTTCCCAAGGGTCTCCAGCTGCCTGTGGCCTCGTGTGACCCCGGCCAGCCCCAGGTGGGGACATCAGCCTGAGGTGTCCCAGGCCAGCAACCTCAGGTCACCTCTTTGCACATTCCAGGTGACATGAGCTTTGTGCTGGGGCCTGGATTTTTATGGATTTTTGTGGATTTTTAAATTGATTTTAATGGATTTTAATGGATTTTTATAAGATGAGAAACTTTTTGTTAAAAAGACCCCATTCTTCCCCCAAAATCTTCCCAAATCCCAGAAAACCAGAGGACGTGTCCTCTTCAGTGGTCCCTGATGGTGTCACCTGGTCACAGGTTGGACTCAATGACCTTAGAGGGCTTTTCCAACCTCAGTAATTCCATATTCTGCCAAAAAGAGCCTTGGGAACTGGGGTTCCTGTGTTCATTTGTGGTCCCATGGGAGATGGGAATATCCAGGTGTTGTTCCCAGCAACCCATAAATTCCAGTGAGCCCCAGCTCCTGCATCCCTTTGCTGTGTGTGGGGGGAACCAGGGATTGATGGAATCAAGGAGAGGGCAACACTTCCCTTGGCTTATGGACCAACATAATTCCCAAATATTTGGAGCTTCTCCATTGGAGTTGATCCATTTGGTGCTGGAATTTTGGGGCTGTATTTCCTGTTAAACACTCACTCAATGGAGATGAATTGGAGCTAGAGGGGGATTTTTATGGATTTATGGCAGCTCTGAGGTGTCCTCCCCATTCCCACAAATCCTGGCACTAATAGGCCATTCCAGGGAGGGGCTGATGGCACAAATCAGGAGAGAATGGGAATGTCCCTTAGGGAATTAAACATGGAGCCAAGTGCTCCTCTGCCAGTGCTGCCAGTGTTTAATTGGAGTTGAAGGCTGGGAATTGTGAGCCACTGGGAATGTTTGGTGCCATCCCATAAAACAAACAGATTGGAGAGAGTTGGGCATGTCCAGTGGTGACAGCTGGATTGGAAGGGAGGGATGGATGTGTTGGGAGGGTTGGATGTGTTGGGAATGTTGTGTGTTCAGAGCAGCTGTGGCAGTGCCAGACTACTGGATTTGGGCTCCTCGTTTGGGAAAGCATTCCCGTTAATGCTGGGAACAGGATTACTCTGCCTTCAGGGCGTGCCTGGGACCGGGATCAGTCGGGACTGGGAGGCAGCAGCCTGGCAGGGAAGCGGGAAGGCTCCGGCAGCCCCAGAGCTGCTGCAGGGAAACCTCGGCTGCCTTCCCTGGCAGCGCTGCCTGACAAATCCCAGCGGGAATCTCAGCCTTGGAAAACCCTCTCCTTGTAAACACGGCCCTGACAACTTCCCTGGCTGTGCTTTCCACAGCTCCCTCCCCATCCCTCTGCTCTGCAGGGAGATCAGAGCCACAGGGAGGGATCAGCTTTTCCATGTCTGACATCGGCTCCACCACGTTCCTGACAACACAAACAAACAGGAATTTAACCAGGATCCACAACTGCCCTTGGACAGGGAGCAGATGCCAAAGCTCCTCCTCTCCAGGGGTTTCCCCTCCTGGATTTTGTTCATTTTTAGAAGAGCTTTGCCTTATGGTCAGGTGAGGGTGACCCAAATCCCCTTTGGAATCGATGGCTCTGGGATTTTTGCATTCTCACGGTGTTTTTGTAGGATTGGGATGTGGATGACACACATGAAGAGGATGCCCTAAAGGCTGGGCTTGCACCCACCTGTGCTGGGGTTGGCATTTGATTCCTTCCCTCTGCCCTTTGTTGGGAAAGGACATTAAATCCTTTCTGCCCATTCTTGGAGTTCCCTCCTTTCCAAGGGTCAACTCCCCTGGAAAGGGATTCCTTTGGGGATCCCTCAGACCCCTGTGGGCATCTGTTGGAATTTTCTTCCCATCATTCCATTTCAAAGAATGTCCCACTGCCTCCTGCCTGGGAGGACAAAGGGACCATTGGGATGCCCTGGGATGGAGACTGGGGTGGAGACTGGGGTGGAGGGCAGGATGGAGACTGGAATGGACACTGGGATGGAGAAGGGGATAGAGACTGGGGTGGAGAAGGGGATGGAGAAAGGGATGGACACTGGGATGGAGAAAGGGATAGAGACTGGGGTGGAGGATGGGGTGGAGACTGAGATGGAGCCTGGGATGGAGAACGGGATGGAGCCCAGGATGGAGCCTGGGATTGTTGGCAAGGATGAAACAGGAAAGCCTTATAAATACGACTGTTTAGATTTTGAGAATATGAAACATAGAAGTGAAATAGAATTGAAAGCAAGTTTCCATGTCTAAGATGCCCAGCCTCTGTTACTGAACAACAGAAGAACAATAGTGTGGCCAGCTGAAGGCAATCCCCTTCTGATTAAACAATGCCCTTCTCCTCACCAAGAGTCCAA
>VXAX01001766.1:74122-110889 GCA_013399835.1 Leptocoma aspasia
CCATCCCATCCCATCCTTCCCAGACAATGCCTAAACCAGCTCTGGGAGCAAGAGCCTGGTCAGTCCAGGATGTGTCACTTTTCTTCCCAGGGTTAGTGGTGGCCCCTTGGGACCAGCATTTTGGGGAGTGCTGGGCTTGGGTGTCCCAGCCCCAAAGTTTGTGATGCCAGACAGGAATGGCACTGCCTGTCCTGGGATAGGGTGGCATTTGTGGGTGACAGGAGTGTGAGAACACCTTCAGAGGCTCCAGCACATCTCTCTCCCCTGGAAAGGTATTTTTGGGAGGCTGTGTTCAAGGTGGACTCCAGCTCTGAGTTTTCCTTCTTGGAATTTGGGAATATTTGTTGCCCTGAGAGTTTTGTTTGCTGGGTTGGAGCTGTCTGGGTTTGGGATGGATGGAATCTGTCTAGGAATGAACCCAGCTGGGCTGAGCATCTCCAGGGGAGCTGGAACCCTCTGGTCCTGGAGCAGGAGATGTTGACCAGGAGAGCTGGGCTGTGGGATGTCCCCTAGGTCCCATGGATTGGGATGCAGCTTCTGGAGTGGATGTGGAGTTGTGAGGAACACTGGTGCCAGATCCTTTAATGAACCTGCTGCAGAAACGGTGGGCAGGAGCATGGGGGACAGGATGGGGACAGTGCCACCAGGGCCACCCGGTCCCAGCTGCCCTTAGCAGTGCCCAGCAGTGGTGGCTGCAGCTTTGCTGAACCCACGGTGACATTTGAAACAAAGCATCCAAAAAAAAAAATGCTGGAAAACTTGCCAGGAGCTGTGGTTGGTGTGGCAGAGCCCTGGGGGAGACTCATCCAGGGTGAGCTGTGGTTATTTTGGGGATCAGGGAAGGGAAAGGAGGAAATGGCACTGCAGGTCAGTGTCACCATGGCTCTGCCACCCCCTCCAGCACCTCTCAAACTCCTGCTGGGAGCAGAGAGGGGATTTGGCTCTGTCTGTTCCCTTTTCTTTGTGTGCTGTTTGACAGAGCTGTGGGCCCATCCATCATTCCCAGCTGCACAGGCTGTTAGAAGAGCTTTGCTCTCAGATTTCAGCTCCTGCCCCAAATCAGCCTGGTCTGGCCCGGATGAGGGGGACAACACAGAGATTTGGGATGATCATTCCTCACTGGGGACATCGGTTTGAGGTCTTGTCCTTTTAAAGGTTAAAACAAGCTCACGATGGGGGTGGGAACATGAGGAGCAATCTCCAATTCTGGGCTTCATCTCCCACAGGGAGAGATCCCCCAAGGGAGACAGAACTGCCCTGAGGGACCTGTGGGGACAGGAAACCACCTCAGGGATGGCTTGGGGACATCCCAGAGCTGGTGAACATCTGGAACTTTGTGTTCAATTCCATTGGGATCTCATATCATGGAATCCCAGGTTGGTTTGGGCTGGAAGGGACCTTAAAAATGATCCAGTGCCACCCCTGCCATGGCAGGGACACCTTCCACTGTCCCAGGCTGCTCCAAGCCCTGTCCAGCCTGAGCTGGGACACTGCCAGGGATCCAGGGGCAGCCACAGCTGCTCTGGGCACCCTGTGCCAGGGCCTGCCCACCCTCCCAGGGAACAATTCCTTCCTAATATCCCATCCATCCCTGCCCTCTGGCAGTGGGAAGCCATTCCCTGTGTCCTGCCCCTCCATCCCTTGTCCCCAGTCCCTCTCCAGCTCTCCTGGAGCCCCTTTAGGCCCTGGCAGGGGCTCTGAGCTCTCCCTGGAGCTTCTCCAGGTGAACATTCCCAGCTTTCCTAGCCTTTTCTCACAGGACAGCACCTCTGTGAGTTTCTCCAAGGAGACCCAGCCCTGGTGTCCCACCATTCCCACTTTGCTGCCTTTTTGGTGCTGCCCTTTGGAGAACCTGTAGGAGGAACCGTCTGGGAATGTGCTGGGCTTTTCCATCCCTGTGATTCTGGGAAAGGTGGATCAGTCTCAGGGGGATGAATTAGCCTCACATTGCACAGGAGGCAAAAAAGAAAGGAACAATAAATAAGTGAGGATAAAAATTGGGAGGGAGAAAGGTGAGGGAGGGAGGAGGTCCCTCCACATCCATTGGCATCAGCTCCATCCAGAGGGGAGGGGGGATGGCAGCTGCTGCTCTGCTCCCTCCTTCAAACAGCTCCCAAGCCCTGAGTGTGCCAAAGGCACTGGAAACCTGTCCTGGCCTTGCACCTGAGGGAGGAAAAACCCCTCAAATGTTCATTTTTGTCAAAAATCGTGGGGGTTGTGGTGTCTTCGGGGTTCAGAGCTGACTTTGTGGGAGGATCCTGTGAAGTTCAAGATCCCCTGGTGCCATCCTGCCCCTCACAACCCCATCACTGCTCATCTCACCCAGACTGAACTGAAACTGAGACTCAGCTCAAGATCAGAGGCTCAAGGAGGAAGTCTCATGTCCCTGGACCTGGTTTAGAGTTGGATTCCCACGTCCCAGGATCTGAGTTGATTTGGAGTCTCCTGTTCCTGCACCTGGGTTATGTTGGATTCTCCTGGACCTGGGCTGATTTTGCATTCTCATGTCTCTGGACCTGGGCTGACATTCTGGGCTTGGGTTGCACTGGGACTTATTAAGGTTTCTTTAAACCTGGAATTTTACAGGATTCAAGGAAAAACTCCATAAACAGGGCTTTGATTTAGTGAAGTGATGCAGGAGAAGCTCCTGGGCTCATTCCAAGGAGCCTTGGCCATGTTCTCACTGCTTGCCCTCAGAGCTGGTAGAACTTTGCTCTTGGCCTTTCATCAGGAGCCTTCTCCTGTCCCACAGCCCCTCAGCAGCCTGGACAGCCTGTCCTCAATGCTCTGGGGCTCCCTGGACACCATGGGAATCCCGGGTGGGAGCTCTGGGGGCTGAGAGTGGCTGTTGCCACAGCAACGCCTCACTCAGCACTGCCGAGGTGAGGGAGGGAGTTGATTATTTCCAAATATTTGCATAATCATTTCAGTGTGTTTGGAATTCAATCCCCTTGGCTGCTGCCACCTGGGTGGCCCAGGCTGGGCTCTCCAAGGGGAAGCTTTGCCAAGGGCAAGGAGCTGGAAGGGAATTGCAGCCCTGGGGGTGGGCACGGAGTGGGACCGTGGTGCTCTGGAGACAAAGGGATGTGGGCAGAGGGAGACCATGGGATGGAGGGAGCTGGATTTTCCTTCCCACTGTGTTCCTGTCTCCATTGTCACTGGGAGGGTGGCACAGGTTTCCAGGGAAATGTGGGTCCCCTGGATCCCTGGCAGTGCCCAAGGCCAGGCTGTTCAGGGCCTGGAGCAGCCTGGGACAGTGGAAGGTGTCCCTGCCCAGGGTGGGTGGCACTGGAGAATCCTCAGGTCCTTTCCAATCCCTACAAATCTGGGATTCTCCAGCAGGAGGCAGGAATTAGAGCAGTCTCCCAGCTGTGTCGAGGGGCCTGGCTGCTGGGAAAGCAGGAGATGAAATTCCTGCAGCAAACAACCATCAGGATTCCCATTTTCTTTATTATTTTTTTTTATTCTGGCTGTCAAGTGCCCAAACCAGACCCAGAGGATGCTCCAAGATGTGCTGAGTGCACCAGGATGGGCTGAAGATTCTCTAGAGCAGCTCCTGGCCAGGCCTCAGCTTCCAGCTCATCCTGGAGATCAGAGGGATTGATGCACAAAACACGGGAATGTTTCCCAAAGACTTTCCTCGCTGCCTGCTGAGGAAACCCCTTGTAGGAAATTCCAGGCTCCTGCTCTCTCCCAGCTGCCAAACCTGCTTCTGATGGCTAAAATATCCCCTCTTTTTGGCTCAGAAATCCAAGAGTGGCTATAAATGAACATTCCCCTTGTTAATTAAATCCAAACAATCTTTGGATTTTAAGGAAAATATCCCTCCCAGGAATTCTACTCATCCCACACCACCAATCCCAGGGGCAATCCAAACCTGGAGCAGCTCCTATAAATCCCTGGGCACATGGGAACAGCAGCTCCTGCTCCATCACAACAGAGTCAAAATTGCTTTTCAAGCTCTGCCTTGGCTCTCCCCAGCTCCAGGAGAATTCCAGAGAGCCATTCCCAAAGCCAGGAGTTCGTGGGGTTTGTGACAACCTCAGAGACCCAAACCCTGAGTAACCTCTGAGCTGCTGCTCCTCCCAGGGGATTGGTGCTGCTCAATCAAATATTAATTAATTTGTAGTGGCAGAATAATCTGGGGGCTGCTCTGGTCACCAGGGGCTGCTGAGAGCTGGCAAACATGGACCTGTTCTCCCTGGGAATGCTGGCTGATTGAGAGAATTCTGGCTGGCCCAGGGAATCCTGGCTAACTCAGGGAATTCTGGCTAATTCAGGAATCCTGGCTAACTCAGGGAATTCTGGCTAATTCAGGGAATTCCGGGAATCCTGGGAATTCTGGCTAACTCAGGGAATTCTGGCTAATTCAGGAATCCTGGCTAACTCAGGGAATTCAGGGAATTCTGGCTAATTCAGGNGAATTCCGGGAATCCTGGGAATTCTGGCTAACTCAGGGAATTCTGGCTAATTCAGGAATCCTGGCTAACTCAGGGAATCCTGGCTAATTCAGGAATCTTGGCTAATTCAGGAATCCTGGCTAACTCAGGGAATTCAGGGAATTCTGGCTAACTCAGGGAATTCTGGCTAATTCGGGAATCCTGGCTAACTCAGGGAATCCTGGCTCTCCTCAGGAAAAGGGCCAGGACACAGGACATTTTTAGGTGAGACCAAACAGCCCCCTGACCTAGTTTAGGACAAATTAGGGGAAAATCTCCAAAGGAGCCCCTTGAAGGAAAAACAAACCTCCACTACTCCGCCCCTCCCNGCTTTGGGTGGGCTGATCCAAGAGCAGATTGTCCTATTCCATAAAAACCATCAACTTCCAGAGCCCCTCTGGATTATTCCTGCCCCAGGCCCCTTTTCCTTTCTGGGCCACATTTATTCCCATTTTCAGAAGGATGAACAGCCCTGAGCCTCTGGGTTTTGGGGGATTTTCCCAGTTATTGCTGCCTGGGAATGCCCAGCCTCTCCAGGAAGCAGGATTTTCCCTGTGCAGCCCCAGCTGGGGCTCCTGGGGATGGCTTTTCCCAGCTGATTTTTAACCAAAACGACTTCTCTGGGAATTCCATCCCAGCCTCTGACCGCCCTCACAGCCAGGAATTCCCAATTCCCAATATCCCATCCATCCCTGCCCTCTGGCAGTGGAAGCCATTCCCTGTGTCCTGTCCCTCCATCCCTTGTCCCCAGTCCCTCTCCAGCTCTCCTGGAGCCCCTTTAGGCCCTGGAAGCTTCCCTGGAATTTCTCCTCTCTGGAATTGTCCCAGAATTTTGTTCAACCAAAGGCTGTGAGCACAAATCAAATGCAGGAAAATCCTTCCAGGGCTGTGGATGCTTCAAAAGCCTTTAAAAAAGAAAGAAAAAAGAAGAAAAAGCTCCAAATTCAAGGAAATGTTCATTGAAGGCAAACCTGAAGGAATCCAAACCCTCTGGCTTTGGGAATCTGGGAAAGCTGAGATAAGGCCCTAAAAACCAACGGGTGAAGCATTAAAATGAAATCTGCATTTCCAGCTTTCCTTGGAGCTTTAGTGCTGTCAAATGCCCACAGCTGAAATAGGAGCCCTTAAAATAGCAGGAATACTTGGGAATACATGGGAGAAACCTTGGAATTTGGGGTGGTGCCACCAAGGTGGCAAAGTCTGGGGCTGTTCCCTGTCCCAGGAGCTCTAAAGGTGTTTGCAAACATTGGATTTTTATTCCTGCTTTTTCCAAGCACTGGGAGCGAGGTCTCAGAGCCTCAGGTGAGGTTTGGGGATGCTCTGGTTTCCCTTGGCAATCATCCTGGATCCCAGCCCTTCCCTGGGTGGCTCAGTTTCCTTCCTGGAGGAGCTTGGAGCATTTTAATCAATCCCAGGGAGACCCCAGGAGATTTCAGGGCTGGAAAAAGCTTTGGAGATAAAAGTCTCTTCCAAAGGCTAATTAAATTTAATTGGATTAATCCCTTTAGCTCAGGGATAATCTTTTGCTCCCGTTTTGTCCAGTTGGTGCTTGAGACCTCCCAGGTGCTTCCCGAGGGCAATTCCTGAACTCCTGGTGCTGAGGAAGGTGTGGGAAGGGTTTTCCCTCCTGGAAAGAGTTTTCCACTCCTGGGAGTGGGTTTTCCCTGCTGGAGAGGTTCTGGAAGAGTTTTAATTGTGCTGAACAAGAGCAGGACCTGGCAGTGTTCTCTTAAACCAGCATTGCTTGGGGCAGCTCTGGAGGAACAAAATAATCTGATCTGGAGTATGAAATAATCTGTTCTGGAGGAGCAAAGAATCTGCTCTGAAAGAGAAAAAAAATCTCCTCTGAAAGAACAAAGACTCTGCTCTGGAATACTAAATAATCCTCTCAGGAGGAGCCAAGAATCTGCTCTGGAGGAACAAATAATTTGCCCTGGAGGAACAAAGAATCTGTTCTGGAATATTAAACAATCTGCTCTGGAGGAATAAATAAACAGCTTGGAAAGAGCAAAGAATCTGCTCTGAAGGACAAACACACTGCTCTGGAAGGATAAAGCATCTGCTCTGAAGGAGTGAAGAATGTTCTCTGAAGCAATAAATAATCTGCTCTGGAATATTTAATAATCTATACTGGGGGAGCAAAGAATTTGCTCTGGAGGGACAAAAAAATCTGGTCTGGAGGAAAAAAATAATCTGGTCTGGAATATTAAATAATCTGATCTGGAGGAGTAAATAATTTGCTTTGAAGGAATAAAAATCAGCTTTGGAGGAGAAATAAACAGCTCCAAAGGAACAAAGAATCTGCTCTGAAGGAACAAATAATTTGCTCTGAAGGAATAAATAATCTGCTCTGGAGGGACAAATACCAGCTCTGGAATATTAAATAATCTGCTCTGGAGGGACAAATACCAGCTCTGGAATATTAAACTATTTGCTCTGAGGGAACAGCTGAGCTGCTCCCAAGGGCTCCTGCTGGGCTTCCCTGGAGAAGGCAGAACTGGGAAGGAGTTGGAGGGCTTGGAGAGGATGGAGGGGAGAAAATGAATCTGTGGGTGTGGGGGGACCCAGCTGGGGACAAAGAGGGACAATGCAAGGGGGGCAGGGGGAGGGGAATGATCTGGGTGTGGGAAAGGCACCCAAATCCATGGATTCAGCCTTTTTCCTCCTGTTGTGCCATCATGGAGTGAGGGAAGCTCATCCTCCCTGTGCTTTAGGGACAGTTGGGACAGTCCCTAGAGGGGCTGTGGGGGTGGCCTTGGTGGCCTCCCCAGGGCTGTGGGCACAGCTGCCCTGGCACCCTGGGGACAGTGACAGGAGCCACAGGTGACCTGTGCTGCACCTGGGCCCCTTCCCTGTGCCCCCCAGGCCACATTCCCAACCCTTCCTCCTGTTCTGGCCCAGCAGGATGTGCCATGTCCTGGCTGGGACAGGCTGGGGACAGCCCTGAGCTGGGACAGGGCTGGGGACAATCCTGGAGTGGGACAGGGCTGGGGACAGTCCTGAGCTGGGACAGGGCTGGGGACAATCCTGGAGTGGGACAGGGCTGGGGACAGTCCTGAGCTGGGACAGGGCTGGGGACAATCCTGGGCTGGGACAGGGCTGGGGACAGTCCTGAGCTGGGACAGGGCTGGGGACAATCCTGGAGTGGGACAGGGCTGGGGACAGTCCTGAGCTGGGACAGGGCTGGGGACAATCCTGGAGTGGGACAGGGCTGGGGACAGTCCTGAGCTGGGACAGGGCTGGGGACAATCCTGGAGTGGGACAGGGCTGGGGACAGTCCTGAGCTGGGACAGGGCTGGGGACAATCCTGGAGTGGGACAGGGCTGGGGACAGTCCTGAGCTGGGACAGGGCTGGGGACAATCCTGGAGTGGGACAGGGCTGGGGACAGTCCTGAGCTGGGACAGGGCTGGGGACAATCCTGGAGTGGGACAGGGCTGGGGACAGTCCTGAGCTGGGACAGGGCTGGGGACAATCCTGGAGTGGGACAGGGCTGGGGACAGTCCTGAGCTGGGACAGGGCTGGGGACAATCCTGGAGTGGGACAGGGCTGGGGACAGTCCTGAGCTGGGACAGGGCTGGGGACAATCCTGGGCTGGGACAGGCTGGGGACAGTCCTGAGCTGGGACAGGGCTGGGGACAGTCCTGAGCCGGGGCAGCCACATGGCAGCAGCCCCTGAGCTGGGCTGGAGCAGTGCCAGCAGTCCCTGGGCACAAACGGGGCTGGCTGGGATGAGTCTGGAATTCTGCCACCTCCAGGGAAAAGGCCTGTGCCTGCGTGGAGTGGAGCTGTTGGAATGTTTGTGCTGTGGTTTTGGTTTTCCACGGCTGCTATTCCAGGAAAAGAGGGAAGAGCTGTCTGCAGGGTTTGGCCGAGTGACAGGGGATCCCACACGAGGAGCTGCTCGGATATTTTGGAGTGGGAGCAGTGGGAAGAGAAGGGGTTTGTGGATGGAAAAGTCTCTTTTCTGTCCGTGGAAGCTCAGGGTGAGGGAAGGAAAATGAGGCTGTCCGGAGGGGGGATGGGAGAGAGGGATTTGATGTTAACCATCCCAAAATGTGCCAGGCAGGGGAGGCAGAATTCCTGGTCTCCGTGAAGGAAGATGGCTTGGAATCCAGGGTTATGGAATTGTTCAGGTTGGAGAAGTCCAGCATCCCCCAGAACTGCCAAGGCCACCACTGGCTCCTGTCTCCAAGTGCCACATCCACATGGATTTAAATCCCTGCAAGATCAGGGACTCCACCACCCCACCACTGGAGAAGCTGTTCCATGAAGGAATTTTCCCAGTATCCAAGCTGAACCTCCCCTGGCACAGCTGGAGCTGTTTCCTCTTACATGGAATTCTTGCCTGGAGAAAAAGGGCTCTGAACCAGCTCCGCTCTTCCTTGGGATCTGCTCACCTTTGATCCACCCAGGGACCTTCAGCTCTCTTGGAATTGTCACTTCCAGGGAAGGATCCCATCTTTCCCCGTTCTGCCCGCATCCAACATCTCACCAAACCCAAAGCCTCGAGCCGGTCCCAGTCTGGTCCCAGTGCGGACAGAGGATCCCCAGTTTGCTCCTCCAGCCCCCAGAGTGTTCCCCAGAGTGTTCTCTCCATCATTTTCCAGCCTCTTCCTCCAAGTCCTGCAGGTCATGCAGACTCTCTGTAATTCCAGGCTGGAGCAGCTCACAGCGCACATCCCAAGGGATGTCAGAGCTGCTTCTGAGGGGAAAATGTCACAGCCCCTCTTTATTTGCACAGTCCCCCCAGCTGGGGCTGGGACCTGGCTGGAGCATCCCTGGATGAAGGAGTTTGGGTCGGTATCCCGGGATAACCTGTTCCAATCTGGATCCTTTGTTTTCCTCACTGTTTTTCCTGCCGGTGGAAATGTTCTGCTCCCGTCTGGTGTTTGCCTGGGAATATTTATAGAGAGGATCCGGAGCTTTCCCCTCGCCAGACACAACCCAAGCTGTGCTGGACTCCTCCCAAATCCTGCCTTTCCTGCTCCTCTTCCCATCCCAGCCACTCCTGGGGTGCTCCTTTCTCTGTCCCCATCCATGCCCACCCTGTGACCAGAGCTGGGAGTGGCATTTCCACTGCCAGGGCTCCTGGAGCCCCCTCCCATGGGGTGTTGGCACCTGGGAAGGTGGATCTGGGAGAGGAATGGGATGAAATCCGGACTGGAGCCACCCCACCCTCCATAACTGCTTAAAAAGGGATTTTCCATGTAAATAAGTCAAGGGATGGGGTGGATGGATCATCACCATGGTGACCGCTGGGATTGATGGTCAGCTCTGAGGTGGCCAGGAGATGAGGAATTCCCTGGTTTGTCTCTCTTGGAAAATCCATCTGGATTCAACTCTGCCTCATTCTTATCCCTTCTGCTGGATTTCACCTCCTGCTGTTTTCTCCCCATTCCTTGAAAACCTTCCAGTGCCAGGCCCACCATTTCCTACCCAAATTCCCATCAGGCTGGCACTGATGGATATTTTGGTCTGTTTTCCCTCTCTCCAGCCCAATTCCAGCACCCTGAGCTGCCCAGAGTTCTCCCAGGTTGGTTGGGAAATCCTGCCCCTCCTGCTGCCCCCTGGGGCTGGGAATGCCCTGTGGAGGCACCGAAACTCACTGCAAATTTTTTATATTTCCATTTATTTATCCATAAAATCCTCCATAGGGGGTGGCAAGAAGAGACAGGGCTGGGGGAAGACCTGGGGACATTGGGGGACAAAGGGAGGGAGGTGCTGCAATGCTTAGGGCTGTATCCCTAGGGTACAGAGAGGGAAAATCTTTCCTGGAGAAGGGAAGCTCCAGTGAGAGCTCAGAGCCCCTGCCAGGGCCTAAAGGGGCTCCAGGAGAGCTGGAGAGGGACTGGGGACAAGGGATGGAGGGGCAGGACACAGGGAATGGCTTCCCAGTGACAAAGGGCAGGGATGGATGGGATATTGGGAATTGGGAATTGTTCCCTGTGAGGGCGGGCAGGCCCTGGCACAGGGTGCCCAGAGCAGCTGTGGCTGCCCCTGGATCCCTGGCAGTGTCCAGGCTGGAGTAGCCTGGGAGAGTGGAAGGTGTCCCTGCCCCTGGCAGGGGGTGGGAATGGGTGCGTTTAAGGTCCCTTCCCACCCAAACCATTCCATTATTCTGTGATCTCCCTTTCATCCTTACCAAAATTTGGCTGGACCCTTGGACATCCCAGTCCCATCCATCCCTCCATCCATCCATCCCTCCATCCATCCCTCCATCCATCCATCCATCCANTCCATCATCCATCCATCCATCCATCCATCCATCATCCATCCATCCATCCATCCATCCATCCATCCATCCATCCATCATCCATCCCTCCTTCCATCCATCATCCATCCATCCATCAATCATCCATCCATCCATCCATCCATCCCAAAGGGGCAGCAGCTCTGCCAGGACCCCTTCTCATGCCTGGGAATTCTGCTTCCCTCTGGCTCCTCCACCAGCCAGAATCAGCAGCAGCTTTTCCCTATTTAATTTTTCAGGATGTTCCAGGGGAAGCAGCAAAGCTCCTGGAGGGGGAGGGATGAGCAGGATCTGGTTCTGTGCCTTTCAGAGCTGTTTTCCCTTATTTTGATTTGTTTGGGATCATCCCAGTCCCTGGGGGCAGCAGCTGAACAAGACTGGCAGATGGGTGACACCCCCGGCTCTGGATGCTGGGAACATCCCTCCCTGCCTCCCTGCAGGGAATCTCTGCTCCTTCCCCACTCCCTGTTCCTGCCAGCAGCTCCCAGGGATGCCAGAGGTACCGGGATGGCCACGGAGATTTTGGCTCTGCTCCCTCCTGCCCCTTCACTGCCACATGTGATTTCCCAGGGATGCTGAGATGGAAAGGGCATTTTTGTTCCTTCCCCAGCATGGAGAAATCATGGAAGCAGCATCCCAGGATCATTCCTGCCTGCTCTGGGATGACCCTGCCTAGGAGAGCAGGTTATGGGACACTTATTCCCTCATTTTAATGATTAACCATTTCGTTTAATAGGGAGGAGCAAGGAGCTGGAATATTGAATTCCTGGCTCCTGCTCATTCAGGAAAACCTTTCCCAGCCCTGGGCTGGAATCCTGGTGCTTTCTCCTGCTCCTGGATTATGTAAGGAGCTTTTTAATAAAATCCAAGTCCATGGAGCTCTGGATCTTAGGGCTCTTGTCCCTCCCATGGTCACCCTTCACTGCCACATGTGATTCCCAAGGGATCTTGAGGTGGGAAGAGCATTTTTATTTTTTCCTCAGCACGGAGAAATTGTGGAAGCAGCATCCCAGGAGCATCCCTGCCTGCCCTGGGATGACCCCCAGGAGAGCAGCTTCCCAGACATTTGTTCCCTCTTTTTAATGATTAAAAATTAAGCTTAATAGGACACAAGCAAAGAGCTGGAATATTGAATTCCTGGATCCTGCTCATCCAACAAAAGCTTTCCCAGCCTGGGGCTGGAATCCTGGTGCTTTCTCCTGCTCCTGGATTATGTAAGGAGCTTTTTAATAACATCCATGGTGCTCTGGATCTTTTGGCTGTCCTGCTTTCTCCTTCCACTGCCACACGTGATTCCCAAGGGATGCTGAGGTGGGAAGGGGATTTGTATTCCTTGATCATGGAAGCAGCATCACCTGGCAGGAGCATCCCTGCCTGCCCTGGGATGACCTCAGGAGAGCAGCTTCCCAGACATTTGTTCCCTCTTTTCAATGATTAAATAGGAGCAAGGAGCTGGAATATTGAATTCCTGGGTCCTGCTCATCCAGCAAAACCTTTCCCAGCCCTGGGCTGGAATCCTGGTGCTTTCTCCTGCTCCTGGATTATGTAAGGGGCTTTTTAATAATATCCATGGAGCCATCTGGCCCCAGATTTGGGATGCAAATGCAATATGTTCCCTAAAAATAGCACAGCAGCTCCATGGGGTTGTACAACACCTCCTGCTCCTCGGGAAGGGAGGGAGCTGGGAAAGGAGGGAGCAGGGAAAAACCTCCTCTCCAGGCTAGGGAGGAGCTCTGGAGTCCCAGCTCCTGCCCCTTCCCACTCCATGACCCAGGGATGGGGTGGAAGGCACCCAAATAAACAAAAAGTGGGAGATAAATCAGGAATTTCTGTAGGGAGGCTTTGAGTCCCAGCCCAGGGTAGGTGGGAGCTGGGGTTTGTCTTGGGTATTTATCCAAGTTGATGCTGTAGGAATTCCAGAGCCATGGAATGCTTTGGATTGGGAGGGACTTCCCATTCCATCCATTGGGCAGGGACACCTCCCCCTATCCCTGTCAGGTTCTCCAAGTCCTGTCCAACCTGGCCTGGGACACTTCCAGGCTGGAATTCCAGAGGTGCCAGAGGGAAGCATTGGCCCCGTGCCCTCATCCCTTGGGATCAGACTGCAGAGACCCCTTTGCTTCTTTCCCAGCCTTTGCTCCATCCCAAATTCCCTCTGATTTGCTCCATTCCAAACTCCCTCCTGCTGGCAAAGCTGTTTTTCCTTCTCTCTCCCATTCCTGCCATTCCCTTCTGCCTGAAGCAAACAGAAATGACAGGAGAGGTGTCATTCTGTGGTGACAACTGGGATGACTCCAAACCACCTCTTCCAGGGCCTGACCACCCTTTCCATGAGAGAATTTTCCCCTAAAACCAACCTGAGCCTCCCCTGAACACAGCCTGGGGCTGTTTCCTCTCATCCTGTCTCTTTTTCCCAGGAGAAATCCAGATCCCCCAGCTGCCTCATCCTGTCTGGGAGCTGTGGGGTCAGAAGGTCCCCCCCAAGCTCCTTTTCTCCAGGATAAATTTATTCCCTTGAATCGAGCCGGGCTGGGCTCGCCCAGACCCCACAGAGCCCCCAGGATGTGACTCCTGCTGTATCCCAGTGGGAACAGCTCTTTTTCTCAGGAGAATGTGGCAGACATCCAGGAGGAAATTTCTTGTCCCTGATTGCTCCCAGAGCTTAGCCCACAGCAAAAACACGCCCAGAACAAATCTGGAGTGAGTGATTTTCCCTGGAAAAGCTGTGTGGCCTCAGCTGGGATCAGCCCTCAGATTCCAGCTTCACCTCCCCATTCCCAGGCAGCTTCCAGGGAACTAAAGCCCCAATTCCACGGAAATCAGAGCACTCTCAGGGCAGCCAAACTGGTGAAACTGGTGCCTTCACAACTCCACATTTTCCCAGGGTGGGATTGCAGCTCCTGCTTCCTTGGAGCCATGTTTCCATGGCAATTGGATTTTTTGTTTCAGTGTACATGCCTTGGTTTGAAAAGCCAGGTGTCTGCTAAGGAAGGCATTTCCTGTCTTGAAATGGAAAATATAAACCCCCTCCCTCTGAATTATTGTAATTGGTGAAATTAAGGGGCTCCCAGGCAAAGATATGGGAGTAAGAATAACAGTTCTTTATTAGGAAAAATAAAAATGCAGTAATATAAAACAAACTACTGACAGTCAGAACAGGACCTGACACCCTGTGGGTCAGGGTGGTGGCAGCAGTCCCATTCCATGGTGGCTGCTCCTCCTGCAGTGACAGATGTGGTTCTGCTGGAGCAGGGATCCTGGACAAGGGTGGAGTTTTCCTCTGAAGCTCCAGGGCTGGTGGAGCTGGGCCTGCTCTTCCTCTGGGAATGGAGTGGGAAAAGGCTGTTTGTGGTGATCCAAATCTCAGATTCTATCCAGGTAGGAATGTTTGGCTCCTCCCCCTGGGTGGAGCATCTCACAGTGGGATGATGGAATTTTATCAGTCATGCAGTGACACTCCATGGCCCATGGACAGAAGATAATTAATAATCAATGGCCCGTTAACAGAAGATAATTAATAATCAATGGCTCATTAACAGAAGAGATCTCCCGAGGGAGGATTGGTTGTGGAAGAGATAAATAAAAGTGCCCAATGAACAGCAGATAACTGCTCCAGCTCTCACAGATGGCAGTAGAACACACCCCTGGCCCCTGGCTGCATTTCCAACCTAAGGCAATATAAATCTCTGTCTCAGAAAAATGTGAGCGTTGGGAGCTTGGTCAAGATTCCTGCCTGGATATGGAGAGCTTGGAGGGAGAGGAGACTCCCTGGAAGCACAGGGAACATCCAGGGATCCCCTGCTCAGCAGAGGCTGGGAGTGACCTGAGGACACAAATCCAAGTCTCGCATGCTTCTTGGAATAATGAGGAATGTGGGAGGATTTTGGGAATCTCGGGGTTGGTGGGAACAGGGAGCACACCCAGAGCAGCTTTTTGGTGCTGGGAATTCCTGCCCTTCCCAGGGGTCACACAGGAGGTGGGTGGTTCCTGGGAAGGTGGGGGAGCCCTGGCTCATCATTTCCATGGTGATACCAAGCAAAGGATGCTGGAAAACCTCAGGAGGAACTCAGCATCCCACAGCATTCCTGGGGCATGTCTGGCCCCTGCTCCAGGTCCTTCCTTCCTGAGGAACACCAGGAATTCTGGTCCCAAAGTGCCCTCCAGGGATGCACATCTGGGCTCCCTGCCAGATGTGGCTCCTGGGGCTGCCCCGAGGCCGTTGCTCCCCCTGGGCCCCTCCTGGGGTTTGGGGACACCTGGGGGTGGGAGGAGCCCTTGGAGACACTTCCAGCCCTCGGAATTCCTTGGGATGTTGTTCCTGTTTCACAGAAGGGAGACTGAGGCCAAGGACAGTGAAAACCTTTCCCAGCTCTGTTCCCTCTGGCCAGAGCAGGAGGAGATTTATGGGAATTAACTGAGGAATTCCCAGAAGGAGCCGTGTGGGACCTGCTTTGGCTTTCTCCAAGCAGGAATATCCCCTGCTGGAGCTGCTGGCTGGGGATAACAATTCCAGAGGATAACAATTCCAGAGGATAACAATTCCAAAGGATAACAATTCCAAAGGATAACAATTCCAGGGCTGGGGATAACAATTCCAGAGGATAACAATTCCGAAGGATAACAATTCCAGAGCTGGGGATAACAATTCCAGAGGATAACAATTCCAAAGGATAACAATTCCAGGCCTGGGGATAACAATTCCAAAGGATAACAATTCCAGAGCTGGGGATAACAATTCCAGAGGATAATAATTCCAGAGCTGGGGATAATGGTTCCAGAAGTGAGGAGTAACAGTTTCAGAACTGGGGATAACAATTCCACCAGAAACACCTCCCAGCTCTGGCTGTATCCTCATTTCCCAATAAATCAGTGCCAGGATCACCTCCAGCTGTTCATTCCCGGGGGAATTGGATGTGTTTGGACAGGACCAGGCAGGGGGAGAGGGAAGCTCCCAGCTTTTGGCAGCACTTGGGATTTTAATTCCTGAACTTTCAGGGATGAGCTTGGTCCCAGCTGAGCTCTGCTGGAGCTCCCTGTAGAGTTTTCCAGGGATGCTCATCCCAAAAAAGTCATGGAACAGCAACAGCAGGAGTAGGAGCTGAGCTTCCCTCTGCAGCCAGCTGGGAGCAGGTGCTGAATTAATCCCAAATTTAATTCAATCTTCTTTAATCCTGCAGGGGAAAGAGCAGCTCAGGATTTGTTGGGAGACACCACTCTGGGAGCAGGAATGGATTTAATGTGTGGAGAAAATGCAGTTCTCAAGGAATTCTGGATTATTCTAGACCTGGAATGCTCTAAAACCTGAATTTCCAGGCTCTGAGAGTAGGGCTGGAGCTGAAGGAAGTGGTTGGGCTTCCCCACATCCCAAAATAAGGTTTACAACTGGGACATGCCAAATCCCAAGGAATTGGGCTTGATTTTGAATTTATCTGACCCAATCCAAAGATTTCAGGATTATTTTTCCCCACCTTGATGGGTGATTCAAAAAAATGGGCTCAGGATTCATTGGGAGACTCTGCTGGGTGCAGGAATGGATTTACTGTATGGAGAAATTCAGTTTCCAAGGAAGTTTTCATTATTCCCAACCTGGAATGGGCTATAAACTGAATTTCCAAGCCCTGAGAGTGGGGCTGGGGATAAATGAAGTGTTCCCAACATTGCAAATGGGATTAAAAACTGGGAGGTGCAACCCAAATCCCAAGGGATTGGG
Organism: Leptocoma aspasia; assembly: GCA_013399835.1. NCBI lineage: Eukaryota > Metazoa > Chordata > Aves > Passeriformes > Nectariniidae > Leptocoma > Leptocoma aspasia. The sequence continues at coordinate 90,523 of VXAX01001766.1, forward strand.
ACTGATTTTAGTTTCTCTGAGGAAATCCAAGGATTCCAGGATTAGTTTTGCCCACAGTGATGGGTGTTTATGAAAAATGGGAAGGGCAGTGGCTCAGCCCCAGAGCTCCAGGAGAAATCCCCAGAAAAAGCCATTCCAAATTATGCTAAAATTGGAAAACATTGGAAAAAAATTTGTCAAATTGGAAAAAAAAAAAAAGTCAAATAGCCAAAGATTCCTAAAATTGGAAATATGAATAAAATAATGGCTGGGATTTTTCCCTGGGACATTCAGAGCCCTCTCCAGTGCCAGGGGTTGCCACAAAGCCCTTTGGGATTTGCTGTGTCCAGGGAAAATTCCTTCAGAAATGAATGACCCCAAATCAAGATTTTTGGTGCTGCTGGGCCTTTCCTTCTCCCACAATTCCAAGAAATATTTAATCCCCACTAAAGTTCCTGAATCCCAGCATGGGTGTGGAATATTTAGGATGCAGTTAATGAGTTCTGATCCAGGCATTTCCATCCAAGCTGGGCTTTTAACTTGCCTCTCCTAGCAGCAAACAGGAATTTTGGAAGGAATAGATTTTTTTATGAGAAGGGACAATTTTTCCCAGCGAATTCCAAGTTTTTGGTTTCATCCTTGTGCAGGAAAAACAAGGAAAGCTGCCTGGGGTTGGCAGCTCCTCTAAAAAAATCCTGTTTATTTTGTTTTCCTGGTTATCATCACTGATGGAATTCCACAATTGTGGGGTTTAATCCCAGTTTTTTTTCCAGGATGTGACCTTTCCCTCCCTTTCCACGGGCACCACTGGCTTCATTCCAGGATTTCCCATTTAAAATTCCAAATCCTGCTGGTTTTAAGATTAATTTGGATACCTGCAGGCTGGATCTTGGTATGGATGGGCAGGGATTTACCCATGGATAGACCCCTGGGCAGGAGAAATCCATGGAATTAGAGCTGGGGCAGGTGCAGAAACAGGCAGAGGAGTTTTGGATGGAAAATATTTTGGGAAAATTCCTGTTGCCCAACAAATTAAACTAAATAGCAGTTTTTTCATCCGAGGTGTCAGGGAATTACTGAGGAAAGCAGATGGAATCTCCTCCGGAGTGCTGGAAGGGGATCAACACCCGGCAGAGCCGTGGGGGTGGATGGGATGGGCAGGAGAGGGAATAACAGGATGGGAACTGGAGCTGGAGGGGCTGGGGGAGCTCGGGAAGGGTTTGAGCCTGGCCTGCTCTGGGATTTGGGCAGCTGGGGCAGATCCTGGGGTCAGCTGTGGGGCTGTGGAGATGGGATGGGATTGGGATGTTCTCCATCACCAAAGGCATTTGGGAAGAGCTGGCAGGGGTTTGTTCCCAAAAACTGTGGGAATGTGTGGTTTGGGGCTGGGGTTTTCCCAGGGGGTGACAGCAGTGTCTGGTCTGGGGTCTCCAGAATTCCAGGCTCCTGGATCAGCTCTGGGCCATGGCTTTGCTGAGCTGGGAGGTGACACCTTGGAGGGGCTGGAAGAAAGGGGATCCGAGCATTGGGATGCTCCTGTTTATCCTGGCAAATCCAACCTAAACCCATCCCCACCTGTGGGGTCTCGCTTTGTTTGCCTTGGCAGCTCCTGGGTGAGCAGGGTCTGTTTAGGTGGGATTTTGGGAAGGAATTTCTGGCTGTGGGGGTGGGCAGGCCCTGGCACAGGGTGCCCAGAGCAGCTGTGGCTGCCCCTGGATCCCTGGCAGTGCCCAAGGCCAGGCTGGACATTGGGGCTTGGAGCCACATGGGATAGTGGAAGGTGTCCCTGCCCACGGTGATCCTTAAGGTCCCTTCCCACCCAAACTATTCCAGGATTTCATGATCCTGTGAGGAAAATCCTCATGGGAGAAGGCCACAGATCCCTTTGCCAGCAGAGTTAAATCCTGAATTCCTGAGATCCACAAAACCTCATCTACTGTCCCCTCATTGTCCCTTGCCCATGTCCTCCCAAACCTCTTTGTGCAGACCCTGGAGAAGCAGCTCCAGAGCTGGGAATGGCTGGGATTCCCTGCTCCCAAGATTCTCCCAGAGCTGTTAGAAATTGAAATGCACAATGAAATAGTAGGAAAATGCTACAGAATAGTGGGAAGCTGAGGAATGATTCATCCTCCAACAGAAACTCCTCAGATGTGGAGGTGGCACTGCTGGCCACCAGTGTGGATCCAGATCCAGGAATATTCCAGGTTTAGGCTAAATTGGGCCTCGTTAACAATTTCCTCTGTCAATCCTTAGTCCCAGATGGAATCTCGGGTTTGTTGGGATGTGAGAGCAGCAGGAATCCTGAGGACAGGAGGTGACACCCCCGGGTGTGTGGGGGCAGGAGCCCACGGGGCTGATCTGATCTCATCAATTCTGCTTCCAAAGCCACTTTGTGACTTTTGTCCACTCGTTTTAGTGGAAAAGAGGGACTGACCTCGAGTTATTCCACATGGATTTGGGATGTGGAGACCTCCCATCACCCTGAGCTCTGATGTGTCCAAGCCCAAAAGGCTTTTCCGGCTTGGAGCAGCTGGCAAACCCAAAATTCCTTGAAATTTAGGACATGTTTTATGTCATTTCATGACCAATATTCCCAAGTGGCCTCGGGCTGTGCCAGGGAAGGGACACCAGAAGGGCATCCATGAATTCCTAAATCCTCAGTATTGGAGCCCTCCTGGAGAGTGGGAATGGCTCGGGTTGGGAAAGGAGAAGTTGGTTTGGTTTGGTGACATGGGAATGTCACCAAAGTGTCCTGGAACCAAATTCCAGCTGGAAAGAGGGACCCCTCCTGGTTTCTCTTCCTTGGAAGTTCAGAGCAGGCTGGAGCTGCTGTTCCAGGGAGGGGGAGCTGGGATCAGGAGCTGGGGATGCTCCTGGTGCCGATGGGAAGTGGTTTGGGATGAGGCCCAGGAGTGGTCTGCTCCCAGCAAATCCTGCTGCTGGATTTCCTCCTCAATTACCAGGGATCCCATCATCCAGGTGGGAACATTCCAGCTGTTCTTGAGCTCCTTAACCTCCTCCTTCCCTTCCAGAGGAGACAACATTCGAGGCCGGAGTCAAAGTGCAGATCCACAGCCAGTCCGAGCCTCCCTTCGTCCAGGAGCTGGGATTTGGGGTGGCCCCTGGATTCCAGACCTTTGTGGCCACCCAGGAGCAGAGGGTAAGTGCCAAATTCCTGTTCCACCCCAGGATCCCTCTGGGGCTTCCTGGGAGAGGTTCCTTCTCCATAATTGACGCCCCTTGAGATGCAGCTCCATCATTTGCAGGTTTTTGATGCCTTGCTTCAAATTTCTTGGGATGAGGGCAGCTTTTCCAGGTTACCTCCCATGTGTTCTCACAGTCCTGCATTCCCACAGTTCCTTAAAGTCCCACAGAATTCCATTTCCAGGGGGGATTTCATCCCTGGTGACTTCCCTGCTTTGCTCGTCCATGGTTGGAGTTGAGCTGTGGCAGCTCCGCGTGTTGGATCCTGTCCAACCCACTGGGGTTTTCCCAGAAAAAACACATTCCAAGGATATAAAAAGAGGCAGGAAGACAGAGTTTCCTGATGGACAACAGCAGGAATCTTTCAGGTGACACCAAAATATCCACATGATTTATGACAGACTTTCCTGGGATACCTGGGAATCATCATCTTACATGAATCCCAGCAGCGACACATCCACATGGATGGATGGATGGATGGATGATGGATGATGGATGATGGATGGATGGATGGATGGATGGATGGATGGATGGAGGGATGGATGGAGGGATGATGGATGGATGATGGATGGATGGATGGATGGATGGATGGATGGATGGATGGATGGATGGATGGATGGATGGATGGATGGATGATGGATGATGGATGGATGGATGGATGGATGGATGGATGGATGGATGGATGGATGATGGATGGATGGATGGATGATGGATGGATGGGCAGGGATGGAAAGGGCTGGACAGGACATCATGTGGTGCCTGATGGTCAAAGATTTTGCGAACAGCTCCTCGAGTTGGACCCACCTGGCAGGTCCAGCAATGATTGAAAAGATTTGTCTTCCTTAAAAATCCCATCCTGGACAAGATTTGGGAGCAGGGCTGGGAGCTGGAGCCTGCAGAGAGGATCTCAAGGACTTTGGGTTAAATTGCTGCAAATTCCAGGGCTTTGCTGCAGCTGCTGGAATCTTTCCCCGTCCCATTGCCAGCACTGCCTATTCCAGTATTTCCATTGAAAAATGAGAATTCCAACCAGAACATCATCCAGATGAGAGAGAGGGGAAAACATTCCTCTCCAAATCCCCCCTTCCACATGGGAGATGTAGAGGACAGAAGAGCAGATTTAGGGACTCTCAGCTCCAGGGTGTTCCTTTTTCCAGGGGTTTTGCCAGAGTTTTGCTGATGGGAGAGGGAAGGGCTTATTCCTGGGATTTTCTGAGTGGTTTAAAATCATCTGAGGGCTCCAAAGCCTTTTCCCAGGAGAGCTGGAGGGATCTCCAGCATTCAGCTCCCACCCCAACCCCTCTTCCCAGAAAGTAATTTTTAACCTAATTACAGCCATTAATAACTTCCTCTAATTAATTATTAGTCCTCGGAGACCTTCTGGGCTTCCCCCGCCTTCCCAATGTGCAGCTTTTATCCCAATCTCTGATTTAGTCAGGTTTTTCCAACTAAATCTGTGCTGCTCCTTTAATAAACCAGAGCCAAAGGTGGAACAGCTCCAGGAAAATCCCCCAGGGACTGAGCCCAGACAGATATTGGGGTCCTGAACCCAGAGTTTTACACCCTGGGCCATAAAAGAAATGATCCTGCAGCTGAAAAAAACAGGAATAAAGAAAAAGTGAAGCTGGTTTCCCATCTTCCAGCTCAGAGCAGCCTCAGGGAGTTAAAAGCTCTTTTTCTGGAGATAAAAAGTGTGGAGTGGAGAAGATTTGGGATGGTGGGAGCTGTGGATCCTCTGTGGGACAGAATTTGGGGTGTGGGGGGTTCATTCCTGGCTCTGGAATCATTCCCTGTGGCCTTGCTCAAATCCCTCCCTTCCTTCCCCATCCCCTCTGGAAATCAGAGCATTCCCTGAGCTTTGCTCCCTGATTTTCTGCCTTCCCAGGGCTGCAGCTGCTCAGCACCAGTGAGGATTCACATCTGGGAACCAGGGAATAAATCCTGGCTTTCGACTCAGAGCTTCCCAAAATTCCCCTGTCCAGATCCAGCTCTGGCTCCATGGTTGGGATCTCATTAAATCTCCCTTTTGAGCTCTCAGGCTGGAAAAATGGGAATTAAATCAGCTTTGCTCCTCCTCCTGCTGTGGCTGAGGCCCGTGGTTCCTGCAAGGAGACACTTTTGGGATGCATTTTCCACCTTGGGAGTTAATGCAGGAGTGAGCTCGGGAGCATCCTGGGAGGGACCTGGCAGTGCCAGGGTGGAAATGCTGAGTCAGCAACAGAAACTGCTGAGAAAGCAATTCCAGCAGGAGGTTTGCCCATAAAATGTGGTGGATGGGTTAAAGAGGCCAGGCTGCTTCTGGACACATGGCCAAGGGAGATGTTTCCTGGTTAAACAAAAAGTGGGATTATTCATCCTGGAGGAGACACCAGAGGTGACCGAGTTGTGACCTTCCAGGACCTGAAGGGGCTGCAGGAAACATGGAGAGGGAATGTTTCCAAGGGATGGAGGGACAGGACACAGGGAATGGCTTCCCAGTACTAGAGAAAAGGGATAGATGGGATACTGGGAAGGAATTCCTCCCTGGGAGGGTGGGCAGGCCCTGGCACAGGGTGCCCAGAGCAGCTGTGGCTGCCCCTGGATCCCTGGAAGTGTCCAAGGCCAGGTTGGAGCAGCCTGGGACAGTGGAAGGTGTCCCTGCCCATGGCAGGAGTGGCACTGGATGGGTTTAAGGTCCTTCCCACCCAAACCATTCCAGGATTCCATGAAATGTCAGACTGGAGCAATCCCTGAAGTTCAGGGGAGCCAGGGCTGAGCTCCCTAAGGGAAGCAGGAACCAGTACAGGATGGATTCAAATGGGAACAGGAGGGTCTGGATGGAAAATCCTCCCTGGCTGCCCCTCCATGCCCGAGTGCAGAGGGAAAGGAGCTGGAGTGGTTCCCATGGATCTGGGAGCCCGGAGCTGCTGCCTTGGGGCTTTCAGCCCATTTCCCATGGGATGAACCCCCACGGTCCCTGTGGTTCCCTGTGCCTCCCACAGGGATCCTCTGGGATCTCCAGGAGCATTTCTGGGGCAATTCCTGAGTGGATGAATGAGCTTTGTGTGCTCATGAATAGGAGCTGGCACAGGGAAGGATCCCAAGGGAGGCCAGTTTCCCCCGGAATTAGGAATTGCCCCTCAGCTCCCACCACTCCCGCCTTTGGATGGATCCCCTTCCATTTTCCCCTTTCCTGGCACTTTTGGGTGAGCCTGGTGTTGGAATCTCCCCCTCCAGACCGTGGGAAGCTGCATTATCCCTGAAATATTCCCCTTTTCCCTGACCATGGCACCAAGCCTTGGACAGACCCACTAAAATCTATATTTTTAAGGGCTGATCCCATGGAGAAAGAGAAATTCCTCTTTCCTTCCCCTTTTCCAGGCTGGTTTTTGCAGCATCTCAGCATCACCCAAACCTCTTCCATCAGGAATGGGATCAGACTTCCCAACAGAGCTGCATGGGACATTCAGGGAAGATGGAAAGCACCTGGAAAAGGGCAATTCCTGCCAAGTTTGCCATAAAAATTTCAGAGGCTTCAGTGGAGGCCCGGGTTCTGAGCTGGAGCAATGTTGTTTGATGGGGCTCTGGAGACTCATCCCCTCCAAAGGTCTTATGAGAGAGAGCAGAACAACAGACCTGCAGATCCAGAGTGGGATTGGAGAGGCAGGGAAATGGGATTCAGGGCTGGAAGTGATGGCTTGGAAACCCTGATTCCCAGTCAGGGTGGAAGCACTGGGATCTGAGAATTAGGAGGAATTAAAGAACATTTGCCATGTTTGAGGTGTCGTTTTACAAGGGATGGGTTGCCAGGACACAGGGAATGTGTGTCCAGGGAATGTGCATTCCTTCCCAATGTCCCACCTATCCCTGCCCTGATCCTGTCCCTGCCACTGCCAGAGGGCAGGGATAGATGGGATCCTGGGAAGGAATTCCTGCCTGGGAGGGTAGGGAGGCTCTGGAGTGGATTTCCCAGAGCAGCTGTGGCTGTCCCTGGGGTTGGAATTGGATGAGCTTTAATATCCCTCCCAAGCCAAACCATTCCATAATTCCATGGATTTATGTTTCCTAACCCTTTCTCCAAGCACTTTCTCCCACCCATGGTCTGACTCCTCCTGGAAAAAGGTTCAGCCCCTGATTTCTTTGTTCTCCTCAATCCCACAAACTCTCCCAGTGGACGCCCTCCAATTTAGCCTTAAATTCTGAATTAATTCAAGAAGGAGATCCCACAAAACCAATCCCACAGAACCTTCATGGCACAGGAGCATTTGGAAGCAGGAGATGAAAGAAAACTTTTAATTTGTAGGGCAGGAGAGGGGTTTTGATTGGAAAACAGGGTTGGGAAGGAATCGAGAACGAATGCAAAGGAAAATGGGTTTGGAGGGAAGGGATGGAGATGAGGCAGAGCCTGGAAGAGGCCGAGATTGGGAAGGGAGGTCAGGAAGAGCCATCGGATCCAAGGATGAGGGAATGGTTTGGGTTTCCTGCTCCCCCTGTACCCTGAGGAAAAGAGGATTTTATAAAAAGGTGGAAAAGTAAGGAACAGGAAAACTTCAGAGTCCAATTCCCTCCACCCCCCCAAACTGGGCACCTCTGCCAGAGTTTGGGAATCGTGTCCAACAAATCCAGCCCAAATTTTCTGGGAGAGTGAGGGGGAATGGTCTGGCCTGCTCTGGATGTGCCAGGGAATGACCAGGAGGAGAGGCAGAGCTTCTTGGAGCAGGGCAGTGGGGAATCCCTATCCCTGAGGGATTTCTTCCATGTGGATGTGACACTGGGGACATGGGGCAGTAGTGGCCTAGAGGGAATGGCTGGACTCAATCTCAGAGGGCTTTTCCACCTTTATAACTCCATAATTCTATGTTATTGGGAATTTTAAGGCTGATTTTGTACCTGAGCCACAGGCCCAGCTCAGCCAGGGGGAGCAGGAGTGGGAGCAAACCTGGGATGAGGCTCTGGAGGGGCTGCCCTGGACTTCTTATGGATCTCCAGGAGGTTTCAGTGCTGCTGATTCTGTTGGATTTGCAAAGGAGGATCCTGGAGCTCCAAAATCCCATTTTTCCCTGGGCACTTGTGGGGTCCATAACACCCCCGAGCTCTGCTCCAAGGGAGCTCCCAGGGGCTGGAAGGGTCAAATTCATCCCTTAAAAGCAATTCCTCAGGAAGGGAGCAAATGGAAAGGAACAGCCAGGATGGGAAAGGAGTTGGAGATGCAAACAGAGAATTCCAGTACCATTAACTGGGAGCAATTCCAGCACCATTAACTGGGAGCTGGGATCAGCCAGCCATGGCTGCTCTGGGTTTTTCAGCCTTTCACAAGGGCTGGAGCTGCCTGGGATGGAAATTCCATGAAGTTGCTGCTGTTGGAAGTCTCATTAAGGAACAGAGGGTTCCAGTTCTGGTTTCATTGAGAACCCAGCCCAAGTTGGGATGTTCAGGGAGGGATTGGATCCTTCCTTGGCATCGCTGCAGTTTGGTGCCATGGGAGAGGGTCTGGGCAGGAATCAGTGCTGGATCCATCCCAGAGCCAGAGGAAAATGGAGCAGGGAAAGGTTCTTCCCCCAGAGGGTGCTGGGCACTGCCCAGGCTCCCCAGGGAATGGTCCCAGCCCCGAGGCTGCCAGAGCTCCAGGAGGGTTTGGACAGCGCTGCCAGGGATGCTCAGGGTGGGATTGCTGGGGTGACTGTGCAGGGCCAGGGGTGGGACTCAGTCCTTGTGGGATTCCTCCCAGCTCAGGATATTCCAGGATTTTATGAAACTGCTCCGACCTCTGCTGGGACCATCTCCACCACACTTCCCTGTTTGAGAAAATGAAACAGGCAGGAAAACCAGGGATAGCACTTCCAATTAATTGAAGGAGTGACCTCTGTGGCTGCAGGCAGATGCTGGCAGCTCCCGGGAGGCTCCGTGCCAGGAGCAGTGTGGAAAGGCAGGAATGTGGCCAGGGAAAGGCTGTGGCAGGAACTGATCCTCCCCTGCCCCTGGCATCTCTTCCCTCCAGGTTTTCCAAGCTCATCCTCTCTTTTCCTGGCATTTGGGACAAGCAGAATCCATCCAGCTTCCAAAGAGTCAAATCAATTTTTTCCTTCCTCTTTTAGCACCTGCCAGCTGGTAACTAATCCCGGTAATCCTGGAGAAAGCCAGGATCAGGAGGGTTGGAAAAGCGTTTAATTCATTAATTAAATATTAATGACTGCAAAAGGGCCAGGCTGGGAGTCTGTCACCCTCAATTAAAGGCTGGAGCTGGATTTCTCTGTGCAGGAGCAGGAGGAGGAGCCCTTGGGAAGCTGCCAGGGAGCACAATTCCTGCAGGATCCAAGGGCAAGGATGTTCCTGCTGCCTTTTCCCTGCTTTTCCTGCTGCTTTGATGTGGTTTGTTCCCACTTTGGAGGCAGCAGGGGAGAGTGGAGGGAGCAGCTCCACATCCTGGGGCTGATCCAGCCCTGGATCCTTCCCACCAACCCCAAATTGGGATAATCTGGAAGAAAGGAAAAGGATTTCCTCAGGAATCCCTCAGGAGGAGGAGGAGGATCTGAAGGGACTGCGGGGAGAGGGATCAAACCCAATTAAGTCTCTCCCATTAATTCTTTCCATGGCTGAGAGCTGGGACTGCTCCATCCATCCTGCTCCTGGTCCTGGCTCCTTGGGGTGCCTTTCCCAGCATTCCAGCAGCTCCAGTGCCATGGGGAGCAGGAATCCAGGTCTGAAATGAGTTCAGCAGTTCCATGGGATTCAGATTTTCCTGAGGTTTCAGCCCTGATTTGGCCAGGAAGGGATTCAGGGGAGCCCTCAGGGATGGATTCCCCCTGGATTTAACCCCAGGGGTTCCTGTGCCAGGCTGGGAGCAGCAGCTGGGAGAACACCCCCCACATTTCCAGGGAATGCACAGATTTTCCTGCTTGGGGAAAGTTTGGGTTGTTTTCAGTTTGTAAAGAGGAGTCTGCCAGGCAGAAATTCCAGCTGATCCTTCCACAGCTGCTCCCACTCCCCAAGACGTTCATTGGCACTTGGGGGTGTCACCTCCAGGACATTCATTGTCACCTGGGAGTGTCACTCCAGTGGCACCGGCAGAACTCCTTAGGGACAGCTTGTCTGGAGTGTTATCCCAGGAATCAGGAGCTCCTGGGAGGGGGAGATGCCCTGGGGGACTGCAGTGGCTGCCCTGCAACAGAGCAGCTCCTGTGACAGGGGACATGTCCTGCCCTGTCCCTGTCCCTCTCTCTGGCCCTGTCCTACAGCTCATGTCCCTATCCCTATCCCTGTCCCCAGCTGATGTATCTGCCCCTGTCCCTGTCCCACAGCTGATGTCCATGTCCCTGTCCCAGCTGACCCCTGTCCCTGTCCCAGCTGATGTCCCTGTCCCTGTCCTCATCTCACCCCCATCCCCAGCTGACCCCTGTCCCTGTCCCCAGCTGATGTCCATGTCCCTGTCCCCAGCTGACCCNTGTCCCAGCTGACCCCTGTCCCTGTCCCTGTCCCAGCTGACCCCTGTCCCTGTCCCCAGCTGACCCCTGTCCCAGCTGACCCCTGTCCCTGTCCCTGTCCCAGCTGACCCCTGCCCCTGCCCCAGCTGCCCCTGTCCCTATCCCAGCTGACCCCTGTCCCTGTCCCAGCTGACCCTGTCCCTGTCCCCAGCTGACGTACCTGCCCCCGCCGTGGGGCGAGTGCCGCTCCCCGGAGCTGGGCCTGGCGTTTTTCCCGGTGTACAGCGTCACGGCCTGCAGGATCGACTGCGAGACTCGCTACATCGTGGAGAACTGCAACTGCAGGATGGTGCACATGCCAGGTCAGGGACTGGGGACACCTGCGGGGACGGCTGGGGACGCCTGGGGCTGGGCTGGAGGGACTGGGGGTGCCTGAGGGAAAAAGGTGCCCATGGCCTTTGGCGGAGGCTGGATCTGAGACAACAGCGCCCTGGAGCCAGCAGGACCATCCCTGTCCTGGAACAGGGACAGCAGAAGGGGAGGGAGGGATTGTCCAGCCCTTCTGTGGTTTGGGACGGCCTCACCTAGAGTTCTGGGGCAGCTTTGGGCACCACAAAATAAAAAAGACATCAAAGAACTCGAGAGGGTCCAAAGGAGGGACATGGGGATGGGGAAGGGTCTGGGGCGCCACACGAGGAGCTGCTAAGGGCACTTGGAATGTTCAGCTGGAGCAGAGGGGGCTGAGGGCAGAGCTCAGTGAGCTCAGTGTCCTCAGGAGGGGCACAGAAGAAGCAGCTCCAATCTCTGCTCCTTGTGACAGGGACAGGACCCAGGACCCTGAGGTTGTGTCACAGGGGAGGGTCAGACTGGGTATCAGGGAAAGGTTCTTCCCCAGAGGGTGCTGGGCACTGCCCAGGCTCCCCAGGGAATGGTCCCAGCCCCGAGGCTGCCAGAGCTCCAGGAGCGTTTGGGCAGTGCTATTGCTGTGGTCTGTGCAGTGACAAAGGACTCTTGACAATAATATCAGAAGGCTAAATATGATTTATTAACATGACTCCATAATACAAAGAATTTGGGCTATTATCTGCCCAGTCTGGAGCACCGAAGCTCCTGCTCCCAGCTCCATCCAAGGAATGCCAGAATAGCTTACACAATCAGAGATAACAACTTTTCACCTCATAGGCTGAAAGGAAGAAAACCTTCATCTCTTATATCAGGAAACAGGTAGAGAAATATAAATGTCCTTAAAACACAACTCAGAGATTTGTTTATAGAAACTTCTACAGAGTAAAAAGACTGTAAAAGATGCTTTCCCATAGGAAGAATTTTTCTGCAAGCTTGCATACAGAGAAATTTATAGTATGTTCATGCAACACAGCGCTGCCAGGGATGCCCAGGGTGGGATTGTTGGGGGTCTGGGCAGGGCCAGGGGTGGGACTGGATGATCCTTGGGGGTCCCTTCCAACCCAGGGTATTCCATGATTCCCTGTGAAATAGGGCCAAGCCATGGAAGAGAGACCTGGGTCTGATTAATGTTGGAAAAGACTTCTGGGATCATCAAATCCCACCTTTTTTAGCTCCAGTGCCCCGCTGGGTGCTGTTCCCAGCAGCTCCTGCAGGAGAAGGCCCCTGTGGCAGGCAGAGGTGGGGACAGCCGGGGTCACCTGACTGCAGGGAGGTCCCTGGGTCCCCACAGAGAGCCTGGTGTCCCCATGTGATGGCTTTGTCCTGTCCCTGCAGGGGATGCTCCCTTCTGCACCCCGGAGCAGTACAAGGAATGCGCAGAGCCCGCGCTCAGTGAGTACTGGGGCAACCCCTGGGTCCAGGGCAATTCCAGCAGCCTGGATGCTCCTGGCTGGCAGGAACAGGGCATCTGCAGCCTGCAGAGGGGTTGGGATTAGCCCCAGATTGCTGGGAAGTGCTGGATGCACCCTGGGATGAAGTTTCTCCTGGTTCTCCACGGGGCAAAGGGTTCCATGAGCACGGAAACCCTCGGGATCAGGGGAGCCCCAGGAGCCCCTCTGGGGCTGGGTTTGGGATGGAGGGACCCATTCCAAGTCTGGATTTAGGGGACTCAGCCATGAGTTCTCCGAGCTGTTGTTGATGACAGTGTCACCTCGAGCAAGAGGCCTCTCCAAGGTGGTGAGAACTGGGATGAACTGGGAGAGAAATGTCCAGGAGTGGCCCCTCGGCCCCTTTCTGGGAGGGATAATCTCTGCTCCCGCCCTGCTCGTGTCCCTGCTCCATGGGATCCCTCCCTGCTCCGTGTGCTCCATGCCTGCCCCCCTGCAGGTCTCCTGGCAGAGAAGGACAGCAATTACTGCATCTGCAGGACCCCCTGTAACCTCACCAGGTACAACAAGGAGCTCTCCATGGTCAAGATCCCCAGCAAGACCTCGGCCAAGTACCTGGAGAAGAAATTCAACAAGTCGGAAAAATACATCTCGTGAGTGGGGGAGGGCCTGAATTCCTTTGGGTTTTGGGAGGGAAATGTCTGGAAAACACCCAGTCCTGGCCAATCCATCCCCAGCACAGGGAATGTCCTCCAGTGAAGAGCAGAGTGAAAACCTGGAAGAGATGAGGTTGATTTCTTCTCAGTAGAACACCCTGAGTTCCTTCCCAAGAACTGTCCTCGTGGGAATCTTTCAGTCCCACCAAAAAAAGTCCAAAATTTCCCAGTTTCACTGGTCCTGTTGGAGATTTGTATCTCTGGACTGAGGGCCTCAGGCCATGGAGCTCTCCCAGCCCTGGGCATGTGATTGCTGTGTGTGAGAACTGAGTTGTTCCAGATCCTTTGGATTCTGCTTCACAGAATCACAGAAACATGGAATTGTTTGGGTTGGAAGGGACCTTAAAGCCCATCCAGTGCCACCCCTGCCATGGGTAGGGACACCTTCCACTGTCCCAGGCTGCTCCAAGCCCTGTCCAGCCTGGCCTTGGACACATCCAGGGATCCAGGGGCAGCCACAGCTGCTCTGGGCACCCTGTGCCAGGGCCTGCCCGCCCTCACAATTAGGAATTACCATCCAAGAAAAGAGTTCCCAGCAAAGTGAGAGCCAAGATCCTGAGGAATTCTGGGGAAACCTTTCCCAGCTGCTCCAAAGGCTCCCAGAGCCCTCAGGGTGCCCTGACCTCCTGGTCTGTACCAGCCCCAAGTTCTGTGGGTTCTGAGGGCCCCAGAGAGAGGAACAATAAAAACAAAGGGGAATAAAGCCCCAAAATCCCATTTTCCCCCTATCCCAAAGTATTAAGCCACCAGTGGCTTCTGAGCTGATGCTTTTCCTGTTTCCACAGAGAGAATATTCTCGTGCTGGACATTTTTTTTGAAGCACTCAACTATGAGACCATTGAGCAGAAGAAAGCCTATGAAGTGGCAGCCTTACTTGGTAAGGGGGACTGGGACCAGTTTGGGGTCTCTACTGGTCTGGGAGGGACAGAGAGAGGCTGGGAGGGGTCCACAGCCTTGAAACCCCAGCAAGGCCCCATGTCTCACCCCACCACAGAATTCCAGGAATGTCCCCATGCATACTCTGTGTTCATGGAAGTTTCTGGAGCTGCTCCATCCCTGCCTGCTCCCTTTTTTTGGAGATTTTGGGGCTGGGTGGGCGCTGGGTGCCCTCTGTGGTGCAGGGTGTGGAGGGCATCCCAAAACCATCTCTCCATCACCTCTTCCCCGCTCCAAATCTATGTTTTCCAGCCAGGCTTGAGCTCTTGGCCTTCAGCTGCTTCATGGAGGAGGAGGAGACCCATGGAAGGTTCTGCTCTATCCCTGCCTGCTCCCAGCACCCCAGTTTTTGGGGATTCTGCTCTCTGTGGTGCCCCCTGGGCAGTGTGTGGGGGAGGACATCCCAAAACCATTTCCCATCACCTTTTCCCTGCTCCAAATCCATCCTTTCCAACTGGACCTGATCTCTTGGCCTTTGGATGCCTCATGAAGGAGCTGAAGGAAACCCATGGAAGGTTCTGCTCCATCCCTGCCTGCTCCCATTTTTGGGAGATTTTGGGGCTGGGTGGGCTCTCTGTGGTGCCCCCTAGGCAGTGTGTAGGACATCCCAAAATCACGTCTCCATCACCTCTTCCCTGCTCCAAATCCATCCTTTCCAGCAGGAGGTGGAGGAGACCCATGGAAGGTTCTGGAGCTGCTCCATCCCTGCTTGCTTCCAGCTCCCCATTTTTGGAGATCTGGGGTTGGCTGGGTGCTGGGTGCTCTCTGTGGTGCAGGATGTGGGGGACTTCCCAAAACCATCTCCATCACCTCTTCCCTGCTTCAAATCCACCTTTTCCAGCCAGCCCTGGGCCCTTGGCCTCCGGATGCCTCATGGAAGAGCTCAGGAGACCCTGAGCTGCTCAGCCCCAGATCAGCTGCAGCTTTGGGGTCCCAGCTGCAGATTTGGGGTTGGCCCCATTGGGTTTGGGGTGGGGGTGAGCCCTCTCCCAGCCCTGCAGCCTCCCTCAGCCAGCCCGAATCCCCGGATCCCTCTGGAATGCTGGGAGTGCTCAGCACCTTGGGAAGCTGGAGCTGGGTCACCCCTGGGGCACGGAGGTGTCCCCATGTCACCCCACATGGGTGGCCCTGCTAAATGCCCCCTCAGGAGCCCTTCTGCACCTTCTGGGGCTTTTCCAGGAATTCCAGGGAGGAAGAGGAGGCTGCTGGAGCCTCTCTGACCCAAACCCCGTTTGCACCTCATAGGACCCTCATTCCCAAGGCTCTGGAACTTCAGGAAGAGCCTCATCCCAGAATCTTTTTCCCAGGCTCAAAGCCTCCAGGTGATTCCCCATGGTATAAATCCAGAACACCCCCTGGGATCATTCAGGATTCTCACTTTGCTCCCAAACTTTTCCCTCTTTCCTCTCTCCATGTCTCATAGACACCCCTGGAAAAGGCTCCTTCCCCCTGCACCCATGGGTGCCTTTGCTCTGGGGGTGAATCCAGGGCTGTTTTGCAGCAAAATCCATGGAATTTGCCTTCCCTGAGCACCACATCCCAGTTACCTTCTCAGCAGATTCCTGGGATTCTCCTCTCCTCAGGTTCCTCCTCCACCCCAGGACACTCAAGCAGAAGCCAGGAGATGCTTCCCAAAAAACCTAGGGCACCTCCCTTCCCACTTTTTGCCAGGTTGGGGTTTTCCCTTGGCTCCAGGGACATTCATTCTTCCCAGCACCTTCCCCAGACTGGGAACTGGGATTCCTGGGATGCAGCCTGGAGCACTCCAGGCTCCATTAGCCAGAAAACCATTTTGGGGCCAGACCCATTCCCGGGATGCCGCTGATGCCATCGGAGAGCTGCTGCTCCAGGGGGAATTGTTCCCAGGTTTTGAGGATGGTAGCTCCGGGGGCAGGGCCCAGCAGTGCTGGGAGCCCTCACGGTGCTGTCCCCTGCAGGTGACATTGGTGGCCAGATGGGGCTGTTCATCGGGGCCAGCATCCTCACCATCCTCGAGCTCTTCGATTACCTGTATGAGGTAAGGCCTTCCCAGCCTCAGCCCGGGACTGCCCATCCTGGAGCCCTTCCTCCCAGAATTTCCCATCCTGGAGCCCCTCAGCCCTGTTTTACCCACCCCTGGTGCCCCTCATCCCAGGATTTCCCATCCTGGAGCCCCTCAGCCCTGTTTTACCCACCCCTGGTGCCCCTCATCCCAGGATTTCCCATCCTGGAGCCCCTCAGCCCTGTTTTACCCACCCCTGGTGCCCCTCATCCCAGGATTTCCCATCCTGGAGCCCCTCAGCCCTGTTTTACCCACCCCTGGTGCCCCTCATCCCAGGATTTCCCATCCTGGAGCCCCTCAGCCCTGTTTTACCCACCCCTGGTGCCCCTCATCCCAGGATTTCCCATCCTGGAGCCCCTCAGCCCTGTTTTACCCACCCCTGGTGCCCCTCATCCCAGGATTTCCCATCCTGGAGCCCNTGCAGCCCCTCATCCCAGGATTTCCCATCCTGCAGCCCCTCCTCCCAGGATTTCCCATCCTGCAGCCCCTCATCCCAGGATTTCCCATCCTGCAGCCCCTCCTCCCAGGATTTCCCATCCTGCAGCCCCTCATCCCAGGATTGCCCATCCTGGTGCCCCTCATCCCAGGATTTCTGATGTCACTCATCCCCAGATTTGCCTTTCCTGCCCCTCATCCCCGGATTTGCCACTCCTGGAGCCCCTCATCCTTGGATTTTCTGTTCTCTGAGGATCCCAGGGCCTCCCCAAAATCCTGTATTTCCAACCTGCCTCATCCAGCTCTCCCACAGCCGCATCTCAGGGTGGGAACAAGGAGTTTTATTCCCATGGGATGTGAGGATTGTCCATGGCTGTTGATTTAACGTGTCCCAATCCAGGCTGGGGACATGTCCCATTCCAGGGAAGGGAATCCCACAGTCCCAGCTCTGAACTCACTTCAAATCTTCTCATTTTCTTTTTTTTTTTTTTTTTTTTTTTTTTTTGGTGGGGATGCTGACTTTATATTTTTATATATTCAGACAATTGCCCCCATCCCAATCCCTCCTGGGCAGCTCCAGCATTGCTGCCATTAACCAGGGATAAAAAAATATGGAAAAATTCCAGGCCTAAAGCTCAGAGAATAACAAAAGCTAAACCTGAATTTAGAGCTCAGCCTGGATACCCAAATATTTCATTAAATTTGCCTTTTCCTGGATTTCTTGGGGATTTTTCCTAAGTAGGCCATAAGAAACCTCACAAATTTGGGATTTTCCTCTCTGTTTTCCTCCTTTCTTTGACATCTGCTGATAAAATTTGTCAAATGTGGGGGGTTTTGCTGCTCTTTTTATTTTTTTCTTCTTATTTGCGCTTAAAATTAATTTTGTCCCCTCAGAGAAGCTCCCTGGGGATGCCCCAACAGGGGAATCTTCACATTCCCAGATATTTAACCCCACCAGCCAGGAAAAAAGTAATAAAATAACCTTAAAATTTCAA
This sequence comes from Leptocoma aspasia, assembly GCA_013399835.1. Lineage (NCBI taxonomy): Eukaryota > Metazoa > Chordata > Aves > Passeriformes > Nectariniidae > Leptocoma > Leptocoma aspasia. Next base: position 108,022 of record VXAX01001766.1, read on the forward strand.
AAAAACCCACACAGTTTTTCCCCTCTGCTCGGAGTTTCACAAAGGGGGGGTCAGCACCTCAAAAATTTGAGTTTTCAAAAAATTGAGTTTTCAATTGAAATGTTTTCAAACATTTCAATCAAAATATTTAGACATTCTGGGAATGACAGCAACCAGACACAATTTTTTTTTCATGGATTGGCCTTTTTGGGGGAACTTGGGGGAGATATTTGGGGGAAATATTGACCATAAAGAGGCTTCTTTGTGATCTTCTGCTGAGCTCCATCCTCCCGGTCCCAAATTCCCATCACACTTCCCTGTACCAGCCAGGATCCACCTTCCTTAGGAACTGACCCAATTTTTTGGGGATTTCAGGATTTCAGCTTTCTTCTTGTTGGCTTTATTTCTCTTTTCTCCTAGTGGGAGTTTTCCAGTAAAGCACTTCCCAAGTTTTATGGCATTTCCCTGAAAGCCAAATCCTGCAGCAGCAGGAAAATGAGGGTGCTGGGAGGGGAAATGGAGCTCACAGAGCTGGGAGCTTTCTCTGAACCCCAAAAGTGTCCCAAAAATTGAATTTTTGTGGGTTTTTTTCATTGTAAGAGAATCCCCGAATGGTTTGGATGGAAGGGACCTTAAGGATCACCCATCCCCACCCCCCTGCCATGGGCAGGGACACCTCCCACTGTCCCAGGCTGCTCCAAGCCCAATGTCCAGCCTGGCCTTGGGCACTGCCAGGGATCCAGGGGCAGCCACAGCTGCTCTGGGCACCCTGTGCCAGGGCCTGCCCGCCCTCCCAGGAACAATTCCCAATATCCCATCCATCCCTGCCCTCTGGCAGTGGGAAGCCATTCCCTGTGTCCTGTCCCTCCATGCCTTGTCCCCAGTCTCTCTCCAGCTCTCCTGGAGCCCCTTTAGGCCCTGGAAGGGGCTCTGAGCTCTCCCTGGAGCTTCTCCTCTCCAGGTGAGCACCCCCAGCTCTCCCAGCCTTTCCATGGCACAGCCCTTGGAGCATCCTCCTTCTCCCAACCCTTTGGAATGCACCCCCAAAGCTAGCACATCCCATTGCTCCCTATCTTCTTGCAGCTGATCAAGGAAAAATTATTGGACCTTCTTGGAAAAGAGGAAGAGGACGGGAGCCATGACGAGAATGTGGTAAGGAGAGAAGGGAAAATTCCCTGGGAATGCTGGAGCTCTTCCCACATGTGTCAGGATCCGGTTATTAAAATTATAATTAGAGATTCCTCTGCCCCAGTTAAGGTGCAAACGGGACCAGATGCCAGTGACAATAGTCTGGGGTTTATTGGATAGTAAATATGTGAGAGAGAGAGAGAGAAAAGAGAGAAAAAGCAAGGGAAATAAATGGAAAATAGGTGGAACAGAGAGTGACAGAGACAGAATAGGAAAATATCACCATTTTGGATCTCAACAATGCTCCACTGATCCTCTCCAGCTGGTCTCGGTGGCAAAGGACCCCCCAGAAGCACAGAATGTGATGGGTTAATATAGCTCAGGCTAGGTAGGAAAACCCAGGGCTGGAGTTTGCCATTGTCTCTTAGAACAGGCTCCAGGTTTGCTGCATCACCTGCAGCCCTGAGGTGCAAGGTCTCAGGAATGACTCTGGGGAGCACTATGGGGCGTCTTTGATGGATTATGACACCCCTCAGCTGCTTCTGACATGAATGTCCCATGGATGTGCGAATATCCCATGGATGTATGAATATCCCATGGATGTGGCCTTCCCAGGACCGGGGCTTCCACAGCTGGGTCAGTTTGTGTAAGGGAGGATGGGTGTTCACTGCCTCTGACCAGAGGAACACCCAAAACCTCCTCCCACCTCATTTTGTGGGGAGTAACCTGGCTCCTGCAGGCTCTGGTCTCCCCCACCCCAAACCCAGACAGGGAAGAGTCTCTGCTGTGTTTGGCTTTCTTGTGGATGCGCTCGTCTCCCTCAGCCTTGTTTATTTTTTCCTAGGCCTGAGGTGATTAAAGAATGGGTTTTCCCTTTATCTAGTTTAGTGGTTTAACTTACAGTCCAAGGTCCCAGTCAGGTGCCTTCAGGGAGGCTTCTTTGGCTGTAGCTTCTTTATCCAGTTTTTGTTATAATGAGCAAAACTTTATATCAATGTGTGAGGCATGAACTATTTCAGTCTCTGACAACCCCAAACCCAGCCAGGGAAGAGTGTCTGCTGCATTTCTTGTGGATGCATTCCTGTCCCTCAGCCTTGTTTGTTTGAGGTGATTGAAGGATGGCTTTCCCTTTATCCAATCCTAGCAGTTTGACTTCCAGCCCAAAGCTCTCCAAGGAGGTTTCTGTGGTTGTGGCTCCTTTATTCAGTTCTTGTTACAATTGTTAGCAGAGGGTAGGAAACACAAAATCCAGCATAGCTTGATTATATGCAGGTGCTTTATTGAGAGAGATCTCCCAGGAGTCCAGGGTATGCAGACCACAGAACTCCAACAGGGGTTTGAAATGGACATATTTTATACCTTTCCACTATATAACTATATGTTAATTATTAAACTTACATTGTTCTATTGTATCTATTGATTTCACCCAAGTGTGAATTCCCTAGCCCACTGAGACATCATTTTCCATGATTCATATGTATACATAATCATTATGTTCAATGATCAGATAATCATCACACCTAACAATCTTACCACTTCTGTGACCTAGTGTGTATGTCCCAGACCTTATCCCATCATCTAGTACAGCTACATTTTCTCAGGCCTAACCACCCTTTTCCAAATACTATACCCATCANAATTCTAAATATACTCTGCCCAAAGTGAGAGGCACCTTGGACCTGACTCTTGTTGTCCTTTCTTCCTGGGGGTTTGGCTCCAACCTGGGAAGCAGCTCCCAGGCTGGGAGAGCTGGGAATGTTC
>VXAX01001767.1:0-37820 GCA_013399835.1 Leptocoma aspasia
CAGCCGAAAAAGCCCCCAACACCCTGGCATTGTACTGTACGGCCCACAAGCAGCACCTTCTGTCCCCCTTTTTTCTGTTTTGCTTGCTCCTTAGCACTTTTAAGACATCATGCACCGTTCACATATCCCTTAGTTTTTCAAAATCATAAAAAATGACAAACATTGAAAGAGTTTGTGAGTAGATAACATCAAGCAAGAAAGACAAGCAAACTCCCAAAATCTCTGAGATCAGCTGGAGTCTGTACTACCATCTTTAGGTTGTACTACCACCCATCGGCTTGAAGTAGAATCAACAAAAGCAGCTGAGTGGACAAAGCCTCTGCTCTGCTGCTGCAGCACAGCCTGCCACAGCAGCTCAGCTCCTACAGGGATGGAAATCCCAGCAGCTGGAAACTCCTCATCCCTGATGGATTTAGCTGCAGTGGCTAGAAAGATACTGATTCCTTTTAGGGTCCTCTTTGATCATAGCTATATCTGCCAGGGATTTTGGCTTTTCAAGGATTTTCTTGGTAGCTGGTCCAAGACCAGATTCCTCCTCTATGAAAACTGAGGGAGCTTAAAAAAGTAATCACTTAAAAAACATTTTCCTTTTTTCTTTTCTTTTTTTAAATGGGAACATTATTTACCAATTCCAAATATGAAGTTCTTTTCACAGATAAAGGTGCAAGCTATCTTGCTCTTCCTTCTCATTCTGGGAGGTCTTTCACCCAGGATCACTCTTTACATCTTTACCTTGCTACTTAATTCTTAGTGTTACAGGTAAAACTACTTAATCCTGAAGGTTATTGTCAGCAGAAGTAATGAAATGCCACAGGTTTTTATGTCAATGTAATCCAGCGCATCTTTAAGTAATTTATCTTATTTGATCAGATAAATCATCAAACCTGTTTCTTTTCATTTCAGTCATCTGCATCCTTCTGTAATTTCTTTGGATTTTACTGCAGTTGCAGCAGCACTGCTTGATTGGAAAAAAATCTGCTGGTCCACAAAAATTAAATACAAATATCAATCTTTATGTGCCGACTTCAGACATAGTTTATCACATAACTAAATATCTATGTAAGACAGATCATGCTGATTTTTGTCCAGGAGCTATGAAAAGAGTAGGCCTCTAACATTCAGTCCAACCTGACTGTGATATAACCTCACTGTGAATATCTTGTGAATGCAGGTTCTGTGACATATTGACATACATTGTACAGCAAACAGGTAATTTTTATAAAGCTGCAGCATTAGCTTCAATTAGCATTAGGCTAATGCTAATTAACATTGGCCTAAAATGTACGTAACAATAAGAATATAAAATCTTTTAGCATTACTTTTGCTAGGTATTGCTTTAAAATGTTTGCTTAATGACATGGAAGAGAAATAAGATTTGTATCTAGACTCTCTTTGTTGATATTAAACATTAGCTCATTTCATGTGCCTGACACCCAGCCTTTAAGCAGCTCAGCACAGTAACCACATCTTGCTTTACACCAGTTCTAGATGAGGAGCTCTTCATGTTAAAAACAGGTGATAGTTACTGGATTGTATCTTGGAACTCAGGCAAGAGGACAAACATTGTGTAGGGAAAGATAAAAGTACAGCCTTCTGGGGCTGTGAATATTGGTACCAGTGGATTTTGAGATTCAGGTTTTGTTTACAGCTGGCAAACCCGGTAAATATTGAACCTAATTCATAATAATTACTGGTTTTACACTAACACAGAGTAACAGCAGACAGAATAAAGGAATGTTCTGAGTCTTTCCTTACTGAGTGTGAACACTTGGGATGTTTTTTTACGCTACTCCTGTGAAGTGAGACTGACCATCAATAAGGAGACAGCCAAGGTGCAAACAAACCAACAGCAGAGTGCATTTTGTCAGTATTATGAGAATGCCTTAATTCCATAACAGATGAACTGTGACCTTGGTATTTTGTACCATGTATTTTTAAAAGCCACAATTTATTTATTGTCTTTTATAGCATTTCCTTGAAAATTTTTCCATCTATTTTCAGTAATAAAAATACTTTGGAGAACTTCCAACATAGAACTATACTAATTATAGGAACTGTCTGATTTTTGTTCGTGGTGTGCCTTGAAGATACAGCTCTTTTTTTCCATACAACAGTTCAATGAAAATACCCACCTCAGAATATGTGAATTTTTACTCTTATTAATATGAACAATATTGTGTGAAACTTGCTGAAATCTTTATTAATATTTTGAACATGATCTGTTTAAAAGAAACTGTATTTTGGCTCCACACAGCAGAGGACAAAGTTATTTGAGAAGGTGATTCATTTAATTAGAAAGTTGTTCTAAAGATAACTTTCTTTTCATACCAGTGTTAGTATGTTTAAGAGTACTTGACTGCAGCCTTCTGTTGCTACACTAAGTGTGTAATTTTATTAGATATCACACAGGAGGGATAAACCTTCAAGCATTATTTATGCATACAATGAAAGGCACCACGCCTTTTAGAAATGCAACTATTGCTCCAGTGGAACTTCTGAATAATGAATTACTTATGAGAACAAGGAGAATGGGAGGGGAGCCCTTCTTCAAAGTCATGTCTGTTTCTTTCTGCGTGTTTATATGCAATTATTTTTCTGTATTAAAATTCAGGTAAGTTTTACATCAGAACTGCTTTTGTGGCATACAAACTTTGACTTGAAAATCTTTGTTATAATTTTTAATAAATGTTGCTTGAGATACTGAAGATGTTTAGAACCCAATCCCTGCTGGTCTTTCAAGACGGGATCTATTAATATACAATCTCTGCTCTGCAACTTCATACCTGTTTTGTGTATGCATCGTGAAATCCAGAGAAATATTGTTTCTCCAAAGCATTCCTTCCAGACTTGAATTTTGAGTATTTCTAGTGAGTGACATTGGGAATAGAGCAGCAGAGGTAAAACTTTGTTCAGAGGAATAGATCAATTTATGATTAACACCTGCTAGGTGGGTAAATACTGTCCGGTGAAATGCAAGAGCACAACAGGGGTTAGCCAGCTATTAGTTTATTGATAATATAAATTGCAATCAGCATGGGAAGCCTCAGCATCCACAGAGAGTTGTGAAGGAAAAGCAATCTGGTCAGGTACCTGATGAAGGTTCACTCCAGGGTCATCCCTCCCTCAACTTAGACACCTTCTTTTTGACAGCAGGTTTTATACACTGTATCTCTCTATATATAAATCTATTTCATGCCCACCTGGTTACACACCAAACAATACAATGATGCAATAATTAAAAGCTTGGGTCACTGTGACCTGAGGATCATCGGGGGGCAGGATGTTTGCTTTATGAACTGGGACTACATCATGTGCATTGAGCCAAGTCCTTGAGCCTTGTCCATGATGATCTTCCAAGTCCTGCCCCTGCAACAAGTACATCCCAATGTGGTGCATTTCTCTGCACAAACTGCAGGGACCAGGCTTAAAACCTTGGAACAGATGTGAAATCTTATGCATAGTTTTTCTTTCACCTCAATCAGCACATTATGAAAAAAAGACAAATAAACCCCCATCCTTGTGGTATAGCTATTTACACTTGCAGCAGCACAGATATTTACGTGTTAAAAAACTTATATACAATAGTATGTTTCCTATTATTTTCATATTAAAAAAATGTAATGCAAAAATATTCTTAAATTCCTTCCCCAAAATAATCTGAAAACTTAAATGGTGTTTTAGGAAGGCGTTTGAAATAATGTGTACAAACAAAGATTACCTGAAAATATTGCCTGATGGAAGACAATGAGAATCAGAATGGCAATATGCCATCAATAGTGCTTAGAAAATGCAGCTGTTCTGAGGTTGGCATTCCTTTTGTTCACTTGGCTCTCTCTATTCTGGCTGATTCGTATCAATCCCAAAGCAAAAATCATCAATAGGGTGCTTCATTAAGACATGGAAAATAGTCTTCAGTCTTGAAGAGGACTGGAGGTTCATAGAGGGTCTGCTGTTGTCGTGAGGAAGACGATTTCTGCAAATTAGAGAAGTTTATTTTTCGCCTTTTTCATAAAGCATTTTAAAACAAAGCCTGCAGAGCTAAAATGCAAAACAATAAAAGTCTTTAAGGCATATCTCCTTAGTTGAATTAATTCTAAATTATAGCTCAGACGAGTCTGGCATGTTCCTACTGTAAGTGAAGAAATGCAGCCTTTGACTTTTGCCATTCCAGCACTTAAACAGATCCAGTTCTGGAACATGTACAATATGCCAGCCCTGCAGCAGCCACTTGGGAGAGAGCCACTGTAACCTTCATCCTTTCCAAGCCATACACCTTTCTTTACCTTTTCTGCTCCAGCCTTCAATTTCTCCTCAGCTGCTTCTTTTGAGTCAGCTCTGGGCCTGGGTTCTCATTTAGTTACTCAGAAAGTCTTCCTATGGAAACACACCTAGCAAATGATTCTTTCAAGAAGGTTGCTGCTCCTGCTGAGCTTCTTCATATGACACACTGTTAAAAATAATCTGGTAGTGGACTGGAAAAGAGCTGTTACACTGTTTTTCAGGAAAGGTGTACATGTTTCTTTTAAGTATTAACTGTACATTGTTTTGCTATATGGAATGGCTCATTGAAAGAGACAACATCAAGGACCACCAGGGACTACTGTGTCAACCTTACTGTGTGTAAATAATGCTGCAACACAACACAGACACAGGGTATGTTTTCAATGCCTGACATTAAATAGAATGCTTGAAATCAAGATTTCATCAATTAGAAGTTCTTTTCAACTAATAAAAAGATTTTGATAAACTATTTTGTAGAGCCCTGTCAGTTTGGAATGAGGAAATTAGCCTTCACCAATAATAAAGTTAAAAGTACACCAAATATCATTGCTTGATAGCCTTGGAGTTTAGAATGGTTTCACAGCACCAAAATGAAGATATAAGTAACCATACCTACAAAACAAAGTGGAAATTTCTCAATATTCAGTTGAGCTGTACACTTGTACTCCATACAAAGTAAGTACATATTCTCCTGCTATATACAAAATTGCTGATATATTATGTCCTTAACTTTACAATACCATTAATTTATCTAAGTTTGTTTTACCATTCAAGTTGCAATGAAATTAAAAAACATAAACAAAGATCTGTTCTATAAACAGTGTATATTATCAGTGTTGTCCGTTATCACAAATTTTGCCAAATGTAAAAGCAACCCTCAAAATCAAAGCTCTGATTTTTAAAATATTTTCCTACCCTGTACTGTCCTACCTGCAAGCACGGGAAACTAAGGTCACAGGTTTTCTGCAACTCCTGACACAGATTTAAGAGGTGCTGTATTTGCCTCTGTGCAAGAAGGGGATAATTTCAATCCAGTGAGGAAATTTATAGGCAGGCAGAGTACCCACAATTGCCTAAGCACACATTTATGATTAGTTTTGCAGCTGCTTAGCAGACATTTTTACCTTTTGAGAGTCTACACTCTTAGTGATATTTTAAGCCTTATAGTACTGTTCTTTACACTGCCTGGTATTCACAAGGGAAGAACTTTGGGCAAAATCTGAAAGGGAGACTATAAATACACCTCTTGAGAAATAGGAAATACAACCTTTGTGTAAAGAAACAGATACATTTAAATGGGAAGAGAATGAGGGGACTTGACTAAATTAAAACTAGCAGTTAAATGTAAACTATAGCTACAGTGAAAATCATGACCTCAGAATAACCTTCTTTTTTAAAAACATGTATTTTACCATTGATGTATTGAGCTATTTAAATATCAGGCAGGAGGAGAAATCTCTATAGGCATTTTCATTCACGTATGCTTGTGTTTACCACTGTAAGTAGGTATTTCACTATGCAATACCCAGAACCACCGTGGAACAGTGACCTGCCTTTTAGTGAATGAAATAATCCCAATACATTCTGAGTGTTATTTTATTGCTAACCATAATGAAACTAAGAAACCACTGGAGATGCCAAGTTCACCCTCCTGACACTTGAAAAATTTTTCTACCTTTTAAATTGTGGAAAAAGTGCTAATTCGACAAAGTGTTTCCACATAACCCTAAAAAAGTACTTTCTTAGAACTAGTAAACTTTTCAAGTGAAGATTGTAATTCCTTGGTTGAGACCTGTTTATAGAAAAAAAAATGGAAAATACTGTTGAATATTCTTCAAGGCAACTTGTGCAGTTTTTTGGTTTTGTAGCTGCCCCATAAAGTCCAGCTTTGTGTTGCTGTTTTTAGGGGTTTTTTTAGAGAAAAAATGACAGAACTCTAAACTTAGACACCAAGGAAAATGAAAGAATGAGATGAGAAATTAACTAAAAGATTGCACAGTAAACAACAGTGAAGAACAAGTTCCTTGAACTGAGCCTTAACAAGACAACACATGTTCTTTTTATATGTATTTTTCTCTGCTGCCATACATGCTTGCAAGATGTAGGAACAAAAATACCTCAAAGAGCTACAACCTTCTTCCTCTCCCCTTCTACGAAGCTATTTTTTTCATCATTCTTACCAGAACACAGAAAACTGAGTTAGTACAGGATGAATATACTAAAAGGTAAAACAATCTGTGAGCTGACAAGATGCAAAAGAGTTGAACTTGCAAATGGTGTACTGCCAGGTGATGTCAAGAAACATCAGGTATTCAGGAGATTTTTTTTTTAACTAAAAGATTATTTTAAACCCGAGGCACAATGCCAGTTCAGTGTTAGGTAAGGCATCTCTGAAATACACCACAAAGAGCACCTCAAGTCTTTTGTAAAGGAACAGTCCACAAGGAAAGATGGAGAAAACTCATCCTTAGAAAGTTTACCAAGGTGGTAGACATGATTACCAAACTGTGTGGATTGAATATAAAAATAACCTTTATTTTAAAAATACTGTGCAGATTAGCTTTCATTTTCTTTTCTGGTAACATTTGTGCAGTGATGTTATCAATGCAGAAGGATCCTTTAGCAGTGTTGCCTGCACAGGCTCTTCCCACTTGCTTTGCGTACCACCAGAGATCAGGGGTGCTTTAGTATAAAGGCTTGTGCTTTATGTGCTTGTTTGTGTCCTTCACATTCATTTCTTTGTGTGCTTGGCCTTGTTTTGCAATGTTACACAAATCCTTGTAAGAAATTAAATTTTTAAGTTCGGTTGTTTCCTTTTTTTCCTAAAGAAGCCTGAGAACTCTGTAAAAATCCCACTGAAGGATATAAAAAATGTACAGCTACATTCAGACACTTGTGTAACAAACTTATAATTATTTTAATCATCTGCTCTAGTAAGCAGAGCAACTAAGCTGGTCACACGGCAGCAAAGCAAAACTTTACTTACATTAAGGAAGGATGGCATGCTGATTGTGTGCAAGATTTTCTTGAACGTGCTCGGAAAAGCTCCAAGGTCTGTTTCTGCCTTTATGACCCGTTCTTCCAGTCCAGCTACGCTATTCCCAATCATTTTCACAAAAGCCTAGTGTGGAAAAAAAAAAAACCACCCAAATAAATATGACACTTTCCCTAACAAAATAAGATAGGATTACGTATTGCAAAACAGTGGTGAAAGATCCATTGATTAAATGAGGAGTCAAAAACTTCATGCTCTATTTCCCTTCCGCCTACAAGTCCATTTTAATGCTAGACATTACTTGAGATAGTTAAAAGGCTGAAAACCAGGTTAAATACAATAAAATAATCTTCCTTTTCCAATTTACCTTTCAAATAACTAACTTGGATTTTTCAGAATCTAGACTTCTACCTGCCTTTCTACTACCAAATGAAAAACCAAGGATCTGAACCACGGTTTTGAAGCTTTATTAGGGATCAAGAGATCTCTCTATCTGTTTCTGAAACTTTGAAAGCTAACACAAAAAAACCTGCCTTGCTTCAAACAGTAAATGAACAATTTTTTTTTTAAAAATATATTAAAAAAAGATCTAAAACATGTCTGGAATTCCCACAGAAATTCTTCATAATGTAGTCCTCTTTATTAACCCTGAAGTAGTAAACCCAGCACGGACATGGAGAGGACAACTCACCTGAGCTCACTCCACATGTATGCACATCACACACACAAATATGCAGACATTGATTTTTCCCTCCATTAGGAAACAAAATGCATTTAGAAGACAGCAAATACATACCTCTAGTTTGTCAATCTTCCTATATATCTGCCTCATTTCTGTAGCTTTTGTGTAAATTTGAGGTATACTTTCATTGACAACTTGAGAGGAATCACTTCGAATCTAAAGACAGTGCAAAGAAATAATACAAAAATCAATGAACGAAACAAAATATTTAGTAGATTTTATTCTGGAAACTAGAACTGTGCTCCAATGAATAGACCAAAACTTAGAGTTTAAAAATACTAGAATAAATTAGTATAAAAACACTAGATCAAAATCAATACACTATAGCTATTTTGTATAGCTTCTAACTACCTTTAAAGAAAATGTATTTTGCAGAGACTAATATTTACCTTTATACTTATATTAAAAATAGGCTAGTACAATCTCTTCTGAACTGATATGGAACATTTTCTAAGACTTACTAAAGAATTAAATATATTAAGCTAAAATTTTGTCTTAAATTTTACTACCTGTACTTTTCCTCAGGTTTGTTAAAAAAGTCAGGCCACAAAAATCTTACTTTACTGGTATTAAAAAAACCCCCAAACCTACAATAGAGTTGTGCAGGAGAACCATATGTGCTACACTTTAAAAGACAGCCTATCTACCAATGTCAGCTTACAGGAGCTTTCCATTCAGTTCCCTCATCTAACCCTACGAGAAAAGTGAAAACAAAGCTGCCTTTCTGAAAAGAGGTTCCCCTAAAGACAAATCTAGCTTTAGTAGTTTGGCAACTCTGATTAGATACTTTCATTATAAAACCAACAAAGGATGTCTTTATGTATTTCAAAAGACAGGCAGAATATCATACTGTTCTTTTAAAACTCTGTCACTGCACCATTCAAAATGGGATTCTGTGCATACACACAGACAAGAATACAAATACAACTACACATATGCAGTTAGGAAAAATTTCTTCACTGAAAGGGTTGCCAAGCATGGAAGCAAGCTGCCCAGGGAAGTGGTGGAGTCACCATCCCTGGAGGTATTTAGCAGATGTGGCACTCTGGGACGTGGTTTAGGGGTGAATATGGCAGTGCTGGGTTAATTGTTGGATTTGATGATCTTAGAGGTGTTTTCCAACCTAAGAGAAGTTCTTCATGATTCTATAGCTATATGGACACATTTTGCTCTGATATGAAAGCCTGGTAGTTTTCATCCATGAGTTACCTGATTACCAAAATAAGTAGTCTAATTATCAAACGTGTTTTCATACTGGAACATGCCTAGACTAAAAGCTTCTTTCTCTCTGTGTCTTACTTATAAACACCGATTAAACTGTGTTTAATCTGACTTTGAAAACACAACCACATTCAAGTTATACGTACCATGTCCAGCATTCCCACGAATTCATCCACCCTGGTCAGTAAGTCTTCTAGACTCTTGTCTAAGCTTTCTATCTGCAAAACAGAGGCCACTTGAAGTGCTTGAAAACACACACACATCCACCAAACCCCGGCCAGTCTCACAAACAAGATCACCGAGTACAGTCACCGGGCAGACTATCGCCAGTCCCACAGGAATCCCACGGCTTTTCCCTCTCTCGGCTTCGTTCAGCGCAAGTGACGCGACCCCCGGTACGTCTCGCCCTGCACAGCCCCAGCCCGGGAGCGTGTCCAGCTCCAGAGGGCTGCGCTCCCATGACAGCCCTTCCCTGTGCCCGGGAGCTGTGCGGGACCCCCGGCCCGGCCCGGCCCGGCCCCTCGCCCACCTGCTCGCTGAAGAGGCTGCGGTCGGCGAGCAGGTACGCGGAGTATGCGGCGGCGGTGGCGCTGAGCGACGCCTCCGAGGCGTCCTCGTCCTCCGCCTCCCCGAGGCCGGAGGCTCTGCTTTGGCTCTGGGACACGTTCCCGCTGTCAGCGCCGGGGCCGGCGTCCGGCAGCTCGCCTCCAGCCCGCTCACCAGCACCGGCGACCGCCGCCATCCCACCGCCCGCTCCCTCCGGGCTGCACCGCCCCTCACATGACCGGGCGGGCCGGCGCAGCCGCGCTCCCGGCAGGCGGGGCGGGATGGGATCGGCCCGGCCCCCGCGGCCTGGCACCGGGAGCGGGCGGAGCGGGATCGGCTGGGCCCCGCGGCGTGGCTGCGGGAGCGGGCGGAGCGGGATCGGCTGGGCCCCGCGGCCTGGCACTGGGAGCGGGCGGAGCGGGATCGGCCCGACCCCCGCGGCCTGGCACTGGGAGCGGGCGGAGCGCACGCATCGCCGGTGGGAATCGCGCCTGGCTGGAGGAAACTCAGGCTCCCTGACGCTGGGACAGGAACGCGGCTCCGCCGGCGGGAGGGTGTGTGGAGGATGTGGCCTTTAGCGAGGGCTGGCGGGCCGCTGCTCCCTCAGCCTCACACCGTCGGAGCCCCGTTCGGCAATTGAATCCCACAGCCGAAGGGGCCCCGGCGTGTGAAACCCGAGGGGCTCAGCCGCGTTTCCACGCAGATTCCTCCCGATAGGGCCCGAGGTGGGAAGGGAGCTCACTGTGAGTGTACAACATAGCTTCACCTGTGGTTATGGGGCACTCCGAATAGAAGCTGGGTTGTGTGTGTGTGTTTATTTTCCTCACGAAGATGCTGCACAAAATGTTTGCACGCAAGCCTGAGGAGTTATTTCACAAAGTGGTGGATCCGAGGCCGATACATTAACAGCTGGCTGTTCTCAGTTTGTAATTTCTACATGTGTGTGAAACAACTTATGCTTCCTCCCTCCTGCGATGAATGGGGTGGAAAAGTTTGGATTGTACTAGAACGCTTTCTATGGACAGTGACAGCCACCAGGCTCCGGGCAAAGGGGTGCAGAGTGGCTGTCAGAGGTATCCTGGCCTTTTTCCAAGGTGCCAGAATTATCCCCCAAAGCCCGGAGGTGTGCAGCAGGCCATGCTATGAGGAGGGTAGGAAGCTACTTGGTTCCCATGGAAACCAGAATAACAGGAAGCTTTAGTAAAAGCAGCACTGAGAAAAGACACTGCCTCAAATGGTTGCATAGTTGAAAAGCCACCCAAACTGGATACCTTGTTTTCATAGGGAGAGGAGATACTTCCACATAAAATTACTTGAGGCACAGGGAAAAAATACAGAGTAGAAGTAAGACAGTGAACATTTTATTGCAGACAAGGTCACATTTTCATCAGTTAACTAAGGTAAAATGAGTAGCTTCAGCCAGACAAATCCACTTATTCATAAAAGTAGTCTTATTTAAGGTGTAACAATTTTTTCCAGATAAGATGGTCTGATTGACTGAAGCATATCCAGCTATTCGTTTTTTTTTTACTGCACCAATAATCAGATTTATTTTTTTAATGAAAACCTTTGGTAAAGTACAAACACAGTTTTAAGATGAACAGGATCAATGTTCTATTCTTACTGTGCTGGGAAAAATAAGTACAGCTCTATAGCTGCTTTGATACCTAGAAAAGTTGTAATTAGAGTAAGTGAAAGACTTTTAAAATAAACTCTTAAAGCAAATCTAAAAGAAATAAACTAAGTTCAATGTCCCAAAGATATTTAACCATGAGCAGAAGACTGGTTGTTCCACAGGTATTCTAAATTAGCGACAATGAATTAGTCCACACATCCTTTTTCCAGCCATTACAGAGTCCAAAACGGAATGTAGTTTTTCCAAACCAAGACTCCTGAATTTTCATATTCATAAAATATTTAAGAAATGTCTATTCCACCATATAAAAAAAGCTTTAATGTACTACAAAGTTAAAAACAAAGAGCAAATGACACAAGCTAAAAGTAGAAAAATACATTTTAAAACATTTATATTTGTTCCTTACACTGATCAAGATATAACAAAACATTTTAGATTAGACCACTTTCATAAAACTCATGGTGTTTCCAGAAGCAGACAGGTACTGACTCAACAGCCACTGGTCACTCACTAGCCACCTGGCCACCCAGCAAAGGTGTCTGACCCTCACAAACAGCCAGTATATTTTAACTCTCTAGAAGTTCTGTGTAGACATTAAGCTTTATTACTGGAGGAGTCCAAAAATAACAGAACTAATTCTAAGTTGGGCTTGAGAGTCAATCAGCACCCCTCCCCTCCGTAGGGCAATCTCTTGTCAAGGAAAGACCCTGTGGATTCGGGTTGCCCCAAAGGTACAGCAAGGACCTGCGTCAGCTCTGAGGCTTGCACGCCTAAAAACTCACACGAACCATGATTTCGAAAAAACAGAGATGATGCGGGGAGAAAAAACAAAACAAAAAACCAACATCAAACCAAAAAAAGGAGGTATCATCTAATAAATACGGTAAGAGAATACCGGAAGGCAGCGGCGCTGCCCCCGCTGCGGTGCCCCCGCCGGCCGGCAGGCGGCGCTCATGGCCCGGCAGCCGCGGCCACGGCCCGCGCCGGCCCCCGGGAAGCACGCGGGTTTACATGGATAGAGATTTCTATCGTTTCCTTTGGAAAATGTGTCTGCAGCGTCTCCCAAACGCTGTTACCACCGGAATAGGAAACGGCTGCTTTGACAGAGCTTGTCTGGATTAGACATAACGCTGAAAAGACGGTGTAAACAAGTCGGCAGAAGGGCTGTATGTAACAGAAGAAGATGGGATGGCTATTAAGAAGCACTCTCTCCTTAGCTGGTATTAGAAGAAAACCAGGTTCCACTTCAAATAGACATGTCTGTTACTATTAAAATCTAATTCATATATATGCATGTATAAATACATCTACCCATGCTTTCAAACCCGAGTATATAACACTGCCATGGGTAGCCTGTAAGACTGCTTAGGTTTATACCAACTAAAAACAAATTTGTGTTCTCGCTTCAGGGCTGATAAAATAAACCACGTTTTGCACTCTGGCTTTGTCCTGACAAATTCTGCAGTGCATGACAGTTTTATGTCTAACTCCAGATGCCAAGTTTCCTAGAAAGCAACAATTTTCTGCACTCGTGAGGTCTGTGAGAATATCAGCTCCCTGTTTTGTGCATGTGTTGCACGAGTCGATTGTCCCAATTGGCACTTAAGACTGTAAGGAGAATTGCAGAAATTGCTACTAAAGTGTAATGACTGTTCCGTCCTCCTCGATACCTCCTCTGGGGATAACCAGACTGTGTCGGGGATCAGTTTTTAAGGAACTGAGTAATTTGTGGATGTTGCCGTTGCTTTCTCGGCCAGAGCTGTTGTTGAGCACCAGGTCCCTTTGAAGTCTGTGGCTAAGGCTGCTGCCATTGATTCGAGAGAGGCTACTGGAAGTAAGGCTGTGCAGTTTAGGAATGTGTTGTGGCTCCAGACCACCCTCGATGACAATGTCAGCCTCTTCGTCACTCTCCATTTCATCAGGGTGGAAGTTCTGCAGCACGTGGGATGGAGGCAAGCTATGGTGACTCGCAGTGCTGTCTGTAGACTGGCCAGAGCTACCAGACATCCTACTGCTCCGAATAATATTGTTCCTTTGGTTTGCTGGCTTGACCGTGATAATGAGGTTATGGCTGTTGGCAATCATCATGTCTGTGACTTGGTCAAGAGTCTTTCCTGCTACTTCAATGCCATTGACTTCCAGGACTTCGTCATTCACAGCCAGCAAGCCTGTGCTCTCTGCCAAGCCACCAGGAACCATTCGGGAGATGAAGATACCGGGTACTTTTTCCAGTCCGTGAGGAGTCACCCTGACACTGGTGCCATCGCGAATGTAAAATCCCAAGGGTTTCTCACAGCCGTGTCGATACAGCCTCACTCTCCTGTGGGTTTCGGGGAGAATGTCCACATCGATTATGGAAGACACTGGTCTAAAATCATGAGGCATACTAATGTTGATGTGGGGACGCCGGCGGAGGTTGTCATTGCGCAGTGTCACCAGAGCCTTCTTCTTCCTCGACAGCGTATTGGTCCCGAAATTGCTGTAGTCCACTTCATCTGAAAGAGAAACAGTACCAATGCATCAAACAGAATAATTCAATCTGCAGGGCACTTTCCTCCTTCAATTGGTTCAGTGAAGGCACCAATAGCAATATGGAAATAATAATAATAATAATATGGAAAAAATACTACTAATATGGGAAAAAAACCAAATTAATTCTTCCATTTACTCCAATCTTTGTTTCACTTTATGTCCATCAGCACAACACTCAGAATGAATTAGTAATTTCCAATGACTCCCCATACTTCCACGTTTTGGAGAAAAAAGACTTTGGATTCTCAACTCTTGTCAGCTGTGCAGAAGGCAATTTCTTACTGCAAGCCTGATACACCATCTTGGACATGAGACTGTATTTTCAGAGCTGGATTGTAATTTTACACATACCTCTCAAGTGGGCAAGGAGCATATACACATTCCTAACCTAAAAGTCTGAATTGAGGAGTGTTTTAATATCCAAAACACTGCCTCAACCTTAGGTACAAACATTAAAGCAAGAGTGCAAGGGTGTACTTAGATTTGTTTTCAGCCTAGGCTTTTCTAGTAAGGGAGTTTTATTAATATGCATCTCTTGGTACATCATTTTTCTCTCTGGAGTATTTTACCGCAGTTCAGCTGAACTTGACAGCAATAAAGGGTGCTAAAAGTGCCAGATAACAAAAGGTATTGTGTAAGCAAGCAGCCTGGCAGAAAGAGAAGCAGGTAGAAGGAAACTCCTCTGCTTAGTCTGTATGCTAAGGATCACAGAATGGACATGGATTCACACACACACTCCTGCCTTTGAGAGCAAGATTCACAGGAAAATGCCTATCTGGGGTCTGCAGTTTAAGGAATTGTTTAAATATTTCAGTCTCTATAGCACTTATCTCAAGGGCATGTGAAAAGTGATTACCTGATTACCTTTAATTCATCCAAGTAAACTAAGTTACTGCACATAAGAAGTTCATGTTGTGCTTTGCATAAAAACTACTTAAGTCATGAAGTTGTTAGTGTACAAATTGCATCACTGCATCTCACAATAAAAATACTGTGCATATTTTAATCATGAATCATGCACTAGCTAGAAAGTTATTTCACCAGGAGTTTAGGCATACTTTTCAGATAAACTAACAGACTTTCAATTTATTCTCCTGTCAAAGACGAGCAGTACCATACAAAGTACAATTACAGAACTGCCACTAAGAAAATGGCCTTTCTGATAAATTAACCTTGCATAACAATGTTTGAGAGAGTAAGACAACACCTGATAAAGGTTGGAGGGGGGGAAAGGGTGTTAGTAAAAACAAGCTTATAAGTGCTAGTTTTGTCTTGCAAGGTTTCATTTTCAAGCCCACTTTCAAGATGTATCATTGACAACTTCAATTAAGTGACATTAAGTCACACCAATTAAAGGACACTAAAAAAAGTGGTGAGTAGCAACCTGATCTAACTGAGCCTCCTTGGAGCAGAGTGTTAGATTAGCTGGGCTCCAGAGGTGGTCCCTTTGAGTGTAATTTATACAGTGATCCTATATAGTCCTTTGGGCTGGAAAAAAAATCATTTAAAGACTTCAGAAATATTATTTCTGCATTCTCCTATAACTTATTTACACTGGATATAGTAACTCTGAGGACATTACAAGGCATCTGGAAGGTCATCCTGAAGAAGAAGTTTCTGTGAAATGAAGATATTCCTTGGACAAATCTGTTGTGTTTAACTTCACATTGACCTCTTCTCTCTCTTCCCAGGATGTTCAGAGCTGTACCAGCTGCACAGGCCCTACTGTGTTATTTAGACCAGTGAGGCACAGGATTGGAAGTCCTTAAAATCACCCAAACACAAGAAGCTCCCAACTGGTTTCTGGAAGAGTATTTACAGCCAAAACAGTGACTGTGGAGAGATGGCACCTTCTCAAGTTCACCTGGTGAACACTCAGTGCAGTGACTACTCTTTTGAGTACAGCAGCCAATTACTGCAGCCAAAGCCAGGTATTTTTCCTCTTCTTCCATCAACAAGATCACCATTTACATTCAGCTACTTCTGATGGATGATTCCAAAGGTTCACAACTAATATTTTTTCCTTGTAAAGTATGGGTGTACAAGAGATATTTTTCATCACCACAGTCTCCAACACTGTGCCCAGCTCACCCCCACAATTCACTGATAAATTTCTGTGACAGTCCTATGAAAACAACTTGGGGCTTCAGATCTAGAATCCAAATTCTTCCTTACTTGAAATACAGTGCTGTATAATAGTAGTGCTGTGCCTTAAGGTCCAAGAGAACCTTTATCACAAATTTTCAGTTTAAGATGCCAATTAAAATTACACATGGGTTTATGCATTTAAGACTGTCTCTAGGAGTACTGGCAAAAAAAGCTTAAAACAAAACGTGCATTCCTTAAAGACTCAGAAAATTAGGCAGGTCAGTACAGTTCATTGCACTGCGGGTAAAATGAAACACATGCCCCGGTTAGCCATCTATCCCCTGGAACCTGGTAGCTGTTATCACCCTCTCTGTCTCTGTTAGTATAATTAATACTTAATTACTTTAGGGCAAACTTGCAAAAGCTTTACCAAATATTTAATCTGTGAATATTTGTTGACAAAACTGTTTTCTTTCCCTTAAATTAACAACCTAGAAAGTTAATTCTCACAAGATGCAAGTTTGTGATGATAAAGTAGCAAAGTCACAGAAGTATGATGGCCCTCCAAACACACACAAGTAATTTCTGAAGCACCTCCCTTGAGCTGAACCACTAGCAGGCACTGGCACAAAAGAAGTGGTTGTTTTGTGCCTGTGACCTCCTCACCTATGCTCAGCCCACTAACCAGTCTCCCCAGATGATTACCAGCATTCCTAACCTCTGAACAGCTTCAAAACAACCTCCTCCTTTAATAACAAAAAGCCCATCTCACCACAAAAATGCTAACTTTTTCCTCCAAACACAAACCAGGCATGAGCAGGGATTACGTTACAAGTGATGCATGTTACCTTCAGTGTGGGACCACTGACTGTTCTAGTATTTAGTATTACAGGGCTGGACCGTGTTTAAAAATTAAGTCCATGTCCTGCTGATGACTGGAGTTTTTGTTTTTAAAACAGTGCCAAGCAGTAGTTTCCAACTCTGACTATAAATGGGGTTCTATACAAGGAACATAATTGTGACAGGTAAAAACTTTTAAAAGCTATTACAGGTTGGAGAAATGAGAGCTAATTTGAAGAGTTTTTAAGAAAAAATACTAACTTCATTTTCTAGAAAAAAATTGAAGTTCAGAATACATGATCTTTGACAATACAGAGATTATTACATCACTCGAATTCAAGATAACCTGCTCTCTAGTGGTTACATTCGCTTGAGACATCACCTTAAAATAAAAAAATTAGTAAAACAAAACAAAATAATCCTGCAGAACAAAACAGCTACACTCTCAATGTTACTTAGAACCACTACTCTTGCTGCAGGAATAAAGCAAAGAATGTCAACTGAAGTTTATTGCCATTAGCTGTTGCTGTGGCAGCAGAAAGTCATCAATCCCTACCACAATGAAAATAAAATTTCCTTTTTCACAAGGGCACTGGGAAAAGTTAGCCAAAATCATTCACTTTTATTAATTACGGGGTAGTCACAAAGAGGTGCACTACCCCTTTCCAGTACTAAGCTGCTCAGGTGGCATGTGTCAGGCTGAAATGGAAACTCTATCAGTGCATAATTTATGATGACACACTTTTAATGAAGGTCAGCAACTTGTTAGGTTTTGAGTTTCTCACCATACAGGATTGCAAGCAGGAATGCCACTTCAGCTAAAGAAACGGACTCTGCTTGATGCCAGGTCTCAGGCAGGACCAGAATGTACCATATGGAACCAGACAGAGCTCATTTTTCATTTGTTGCCATATCAAATTCTCCTTTTGCAGAACAAAAGGGGCCTATAGAACTCTGCACGTATACTAGCATGACAAATGCCATCAAATGGCACATCTGAACAATGATTAAAGCACCGAATTTCACAGGGTCTCATATTTTCTTATGTCTCACGGGAGGCCAGGGTTAAATGTTACTTACATGCAGGTGACAGAGGGAGAATTAGTCTTTTAGGTCTTGAACATGTCCCTAATTTCTCAGAATATGCCAGGTTATATGGATCATTTTAATCTACAAGATGCAGTGCTTTCAGATAAGATGTGCTATGAACTGGATGGATAATCCTGGATAACCACTAAACTTTAAAATACTTGGACTGAATTTTACTCGTGCCCATAATTTACTTCTGACTGAAAATACTGTTCCTGTAAAGAGAGATAAGGAACATAATTTACCACAGTTGGAGAAGAACTCCTGACCTTTTCAATTCTCTCTTATTTGAATCTACAACCCAAAGCTACACAAAAAATACCTCAAACTCCTCTGTAGGCACTGAATAGCTGCTCTTTTCCCCAAAAGCTTCAGCTTTCAGTACATTTGAAGAAATGTTTTCTCTGTTTATGAGTTACACAAAATCTGAAATATTTTGGCTGACTCTTTTCTGTTACTATGTGGGTCAGCTTGGTCGGTGGGCTGTTTTTGGGTTTTTTTTGTAATAGTGTTGTCACTACCTACTTACCCATAGGGACCTTCCTGTTAGAGAAGAGACATGTACAGATCTCTTCATGCAGAGATGGAGACTGTGCTCACTTTCTTGACAATGGTGATGGTGGTAGTTAAAAAACTTGCTGTAAAATCTATAACTTTGAGGTGCTCTTCTAACAATTCTGTAGTCAGCCTGTGGCTTTACAGAACCCCTTACACCTTCCTAGTGGGCATCACGGATCCTATTGTTAAGTCACACAGGACGTAACAACAGAGCATACTAAAGGGCTATTTATAAGGCTAAGAAAACTGCTTAGAGCATTTGGTTGTAGCCAAGAGAGTATTGTATTTCTGTAATTTACATGAAACGAGAAATTATAGACCTTCTGAAAAAACCACCAGGAGCACCACTCCCACTGCTTGGACAGCTGCTTTTCATAGGAACTGCCTGCCAGATAAAATACCAAAGCTTAGCCAGATAAGATTGTATAAACAAGCTGAATTCCACAGAGAAGCAGACTGCCAGGCTCCTATAGGAACAGTTCATTTCAGACTCTACATTTTCAGTGTACATGCACTCATGGCTTATTATTTCCTCTGGGAGCTGTGGAACATTAGTTGACAGCTCTGGAAAGTACTTCAAAGACAAAATTACTTCCACTAGGGAGAGCGGCACTTCAGGCAGCTTGGGAAGGAGGCCAATGAGTCATTAATAGTGAAGGGTAACCCCTCCATCCAACAGATCTCTACTACTGAGCATTCAAATTAGCAGCAGTCATAAAGCCACTTCAAGGGAACGTGTCATGTTTAACCCTTCTACCTTTCTGTGTCCCAGCTACAAAACACTGTCCATGTTTGACAGAAACTGCAATCACTTCTTATTTTCTCAGAAAGATCAACACCAGAAGCATTTGTGAAAGCAATCAGACAGCAAATAAGCTGGCAGTCTCTCATTTATGACCTGTAAGGCTGACTGCATGCAAAGGGATTTAAGAGGAAACAGATATCAAATGAACTATGACTTGGGGGGAGGACCAGTGCCAATACTGCTCATCAAGGAATATTTAATGGCGGGAAAAAGAAGGTTATCTGAATGCTAACATTGCATTGTATGTGTTGCAGAATATTAAAAAAAATCCAGCCATACTGCTGCCAGCAACCTCTGGGTGAACCAAACCAAAAAACATACTGTAGGTAAAGTAGCTGTAGCTGCTATTCTGTCAAAAATCAAGTAATGTATCCCACACACGGATACTCACTCCTCTCTCTCCCCTCATAGAACTATATCAGAAGAAACTGGACATGATCTCTTCAACATTTAGAAGACCACCTAAATGCTATAGTTTATCATCAACATTCAACAGGACTTTTGAAGCAGGAACTATGCCTAATAAACTGCAGTTTTGTAAAAGGCAACCTTCTTTCTCCAGTGATTCAGCCAGTACTAGAGAGATAAATTTGCTTTCCTACTTAGGAAGTGATCATTAGTAGGTTAGGGTTAAAATTTAACACAGATGTATTACACAAATGTATCTCTACTTCCAATATGTTTATAAATTTGTAATATCCTACCTTCTTTCAAGAAGGTAAATGTTATTTTGTTCTTTGGTTTAGCATGTTACTGCAGTCAAAACTAGAATTGCATTAATCTCAGTCCCTTTACAGTGTCAGACATGTATAAAAAACATTTTTAAGCTGGTCGCCTTGAGGATGAAGACAATCAATTCCTTGGAACTTTAGCCTGTGCTGTTGGCGTGGCCTCCTGCACTTCTCACTGCTTGTCATCAGAGGCCACTGTTCCCTTGCTGAATCTCTTCCTTTCCCAGCAGGAGGCCCTTGGTTTTGGCTCCCAGCCCTGCTTCAATGGAGCAGAAGCACGACCTGCAAGTTCTCCCCATGAAAGCAGCGAGGCCTTTGGAAGAGATGGGTGCTACCAAATACAAGTAAGCACCCAGGCATGTGCCTCCCAAAGTTATCCTTGTCCTCAGAAATATCAAAACCCAGCTCTCCAAACTGTCCCATAAGCCAACTACAGGACTCCAAATTTTACACTGGAAATGCAGACAGTGCTTACCAGGATTGTCAGGGTTTTCTTTCTCTAAGTTTGATATGTGACTTCTATCCTAAAACATGCCAGAAACAACAGCTTTTCTCCCCTTGCTGCTTTCCACAAACCACATGATGCCAAGATTACGTTATTGCAGCACTAGAAAATTGTGGGGTTTGAGCTTTGCCTTTGTTGCTGGGTTTTTTTAGAGTATTAGTTAATCTTTCCCACTTCCTGCAGGAGATCACTCGGAAGTTGGGAGGAGTCATGTTTCTGCTGCACTTCTCAGATATCCATCATTATTATGTTCATCCCAGGTCACAGGTGCTGCCTGGGAGGTTTTGATGGTGAGCTGACTTCCCAGGACAGTCAGGAGTGAGGACACCCAGCAGCAGTACAGGATGGGTGATGCATGCAGAGAGCAACAGCATCACCTGTAAACAGCTCTGCTGCCGGCCTGGCAAAAGCAGCCTATCACCATGTACCCAACAAATCCCAGCAACCATCAACAACTGTGTTCATTCAGCTGGTGGTACCAAAAGGGAGCTGGGGCTGTTTAGCTTGGAAAAAAGGAGACTCAGGGGTGACCTTATCACTCTCTACAACTCCCTGAAAGGTGGCTGTGGTCAGGGGTTGGTCTCTTTCTCCAGGCAGCAACTGACAGAACCGGAGGACACAGTCTTAAGCTACATCAAGGGAAATACAGGCTGGACATTAGGAAGAAGTTTTTCACGGAATGAGTGATTAAGTTCTGGAATAGTCTGCCCGGGGAGGTGGTGGAGTCACCATCCCTGGATGTGTTTAAAAAGAGACTGGATGTGGCACTCAGTGCCATGATCTAGTTGAGGTGTTAGGGCACGGGTTGGACTCTATGATCTTGAAGGTCTCTTCCAACCTAGACATTCTGTGATTCTGTGAAAATGGGAGGGCTATCAATCCTATTCAAAGATGTTTGGGGGGACAAAAAAAATCACCCTCAAAACCACTCTCTCCAACTGATAATTTCATACAATCTATTCAGCAAGTCATCATTATAAACGTTAAGATTTAAAGTTATTAAAAAGTAGCCTTTAATTATTCTCTTTCAACCACTCCATTTTTCACCTGCAAACACTGTCCTATTCATTCAGATCAGGCAATTGAGGGGAGCACATTTTGCTCCCTCAAACATGCACTAAAGGAATCACTTTTTCCATCAGAAAATGTATACACATTTTGTGTTATGCAAAACGAAATGAGAGACGAAACTGCAATAACTCTTATTAGCCATTGCAGATATCATAAAAATCTCATTAATGACACAAAAAGTGGTAAATTTTATCAAGTTATTATTGAATATAACAGTTTCCCAATTGGTAGTAGAAAATATTACCTCTTGCACAAGTCTGAAGTGTGGAAGGCAAGAAATGTTTACAGATTGAGCCAGAAATTGAGCCAGATTGTTTACAGATAGAGCACATTCAGGAGAATATAATTCTATTTTTCATAACTGCAATATTTGGAAAAACCACAAGTAATAAAAAAAATTCACTTCAGGATCACATGAATTCAGAATATTAATTTTATACCTCTGAAAAGAAACAAAATTTCTGCCTCATACTAGTCTCAGGAGAAGCTTCAAATGTAGCTTGAAAAGGCAGCACAACATCAGGCAGCATAAAATAAAGGTGGTGTATGTGCATGAGGAGACTATTTACACAGCCATAGGTGAAAGAAAATTATTTTTAAGGGCTGCAATACTGGACCTGATCAGAGCCATCATCCTAAAGATGAAAATATTGAAACACAGCCTTTTTCTCTGTTCAGAGGTAACTTCATCAGCATCAAAGATCATTTAAACAGTGAACAGAGGTGAGGCATGACAGGAAGGCAGGACCTCCATTATCCAGCTAACACAGCTTGTGGCTCACCCGAGGGAACCGAATCCAGTGTGGTACTTCACACTCCCTCCTGCTACTGTCTGCCACTTACGCACGCCTTCTCTGCCAGGTGCTCTCCTCCTCTCCAGTCTAGGGAGATCCTCCCTCCATAGCTAAAAGCAAAACTGATAGCGATCAAGATTCTTTTATTACCCCCGTGCTCAGCTAACTGCTAATTATGTTTCTGCAGCATGCAAGCAGTTTTCTTCGTGGAAGGAAAAGATATCCCAGAACTGGGAGCACTTATTCAAAGGTGGCAATAGAGACATTCAGTTGCTACAAACATTAAATCTGTGACCAACAAGGATACTACTAAAAAGACTGTTTTCTGTTCTGCAGTAATTCTTTCTCATGCATTCTTTTGCTGAGTAACACCTTATTCATCCCAAGCTAGTTCAGACAGGCAAGCTAGGAAGTGCCTTTTCACTTATTCTTCTAAATTCCCAGTAAAAATAATTTTTTAAAAAATCACCAAACTCTGGATAAGTTCATAAAGAATGAAAAAATAAGTCTCAAATAAATAAA
Source organism: Leptocoma aspasia (assembly GCA_013399835.1). Lineage (NCBI taxonomy): Eukaryota > Metazoa > Chordata > Aves > Passeriformes > Nectariniidae > Leptocoma > Leptocoma aspasia. The sequence goes on from VXAX01001767.1 coordinate 22,957, forward strand.
TGACAATCTCTTGCACACTCTTTATCCTGGTGTGTTCTGAAGTTGCTACCAGACTTTCTCAGAGAAAGATGTGGTTTATGCTGTCAAAAATTTTTCTTAGGTTGTGTTTTCTCTCTTCAAAAAAAAAGGACACAATAATGTTTTTATAGTTTCACTGTTGTGGTGTGATAATGCCACATACATCCTGCAAATGGGGGGAGGAAGAGAAAAACATTTGCAGTGCTTCACAAAGCACTTTTCTGGTCCCTGCCTCCAACCCAGCAGATTGTAAATGAAGTCCAGATTCTGCCTCTTATCATGGAATTAAAAAGGCTTCAAAACAAGCGTGGCATAAGAAATTAATTACAACACTTGTCTTTCAAGTCACAACCTCTGGGAGTCTCCCAAACTTTGCTGGCTGGAGTCAGGTTAGTCACAGGACAAACAGCGGTCGTGGCCAGCCCCGACAGCTGCACCCTCTCATGAGCCGCGCACAGGCGCTGCCCCGGATGCCCCGGGCCCTACGGCACTGGCAGGCTCCTGCCTCCACCTGTGGCCTCCCGGATGCACCGGGATGCCCTCCTGGCTGCTGGGACTGTGGGAATCCCAGACAGCTTATCTGCTGTGTTCTGGCAGGGCAGAAACAGGCAGCACTGCCCCTGCAGAGACACGTTTCCCAGCCCCCCGTTGCCCAGGCTGGAGCAGGCCGGGGCAGGCAGGAGGAAGCCTGCGGGCAGGAGAAGGAGCGGCACCGAGCCCTGGCAGAAGCAGGTCTGAGCCAGCCACCATCCGTGCCAAGGAGTCCAGGCAGTGCAACCCCGCGCGTCCCACACTGATGATGGCACTGAAAAGGAGCATCAGCAAGTGAAGCGAAATCGTGGCCTCCTCAGGTGGTGGGGGACAAGGGAGGAGCAACTTCAAAGTGCTGCTGGTGCAAAGTAGAAAAGTTGCAAATGTCTACTATATAAATACAGTTAATGTTCAGTTTTCTAATGCAGAGAGAGAAGAAGCAAGGTCAAGAGCCCAGTCTATTACAATTCAAACTGCATCTGTAACACTTCCCTAAGCTGCCGGCACTCTTCCCTCTCCAGAGGACATGGCTGCTCACCTCACAAATGGAAATCATCTTCTTCCCAGTTATAAACAAAGCAAAAGCCAGGAAGGCCTCTTTCCTGAGGACTTTACTGCAAAGCAGTAAAAGCTGCCTGCAGAGTGCAAAGTCAGAATTTCCCCAAATTATTATGAGGGCAGAAGCAAAGGAGACTTTTCTTTAGAGCTCAGTCGCTCCTGCAAAGGCCCAGCCGTGTGCCAGGCACTGCAGAGCTGATCTGCTCTACAGAGAGCCTGGAAAGAGCTCCCCACTTGGGAAACAAAATGCCAACTCCATCCCCAGTGCACAGCTCCCACAGCTGAACACTGCTACTGGTGTACCCTGAGCCCCTGCCCACAAGCTAAGGAAGGGATGAACCAAAAAGTCAGTCTGAGGAGGGCTGCCTGTCTTTGCCCCACTACAGCCTCCCTACACGCTGGCCATCTCGGTGGAGGGAGAGGCTCCACAATATATTCCCGCCCCTCCCGGTACAACAGTAGATATTTAAAGAAAAAAAACTTGGCCTCACAGTCTCTCAGTGTGATATTTATCATAATCCCTGTGGTCTTCACACTCATACACCTATATGGCACATTACTGTGTGGCTCCCATAAGCCTCGCTGCAATGGTGGCACTTACCTGGGCTGCAGCAGCCCATCACCTCCTCATTTGCTTTGCTGCCTTAACACCATGAAGCAAGAGGGTTACAGCTATGTCTCCACCCCTCTTCATCAAAACAGAAATGAAGCCTTGCCTAACATACAAGAACCATGGCTTCCAGTGCTTAAAACAAAATCAGCTTGTTACTTTTAATGTTAGATTAGCAATAACCATTCCTGGCCATCATCAGAAAGTGAGAGGCCCTTAACTCTCATCTCCAATTCTGTCAGTAAAAACTGCATGCTTTACTTAAAAGCAGTTTAAAGGATCATGGTGATTCAGGCAGAAGGATCAGCTGCGTAGAGTTACTGGCTGAATTATTTCCATAACATTTTTACAATATTCCTTTCTCCATGACTGGCTACAGCTCCATATTCAATTATGTATACAAAGTAATTTAAGGCTGCAGCTTGGGCAAACTTTGCACCTGAGGAGAGTCCCCAAAACCTGCTGACACTCATAGCACCTGCATACTTGAGGGGCTTATCCCAGAGATGACCACTAACTGGACTGTGAAGTTTCTCTTTTCCTAGAACATTAAGCACTGATCTGCAACACTGAAAAAACAAACAGAAGAAAAAAAATCCAAGTACACCACCTATGTTTACACTGCTTAAAACCTCGCTTCTTTCTTCCAACTTTTGAGATGCTCCATCATTATGTGAGTGTGGCAAGCTCGTGGCTGGTGCAATTTTTCCTTTTAAAAAGTGCTTCTTCCTATGAGCACATGATACAAACAAGGGAGTGGCAGACAGGAAGTGATTATTCAGAAATTAAAGAATTAGATCAGGTTCCATGATATCAGAACAAAACATGACACATTGCAAGCGAAGCTGACATTTACTGGCTCAAACATAAGAAAACTTTTCTTTATTTACTAAATATAATTCAGGCCTAGTGCAACCATTTTGCCTCCTTAACAAGTACCAGTGTTGCAGCTGTGAGAATCGACATGTCTCCTGGGAGCACCAGTAACTCCATGTATTTCACCAGCAAAGTTACACCAAACACAGAAACACAGACCTACAGCTTCTACCCAAAACAAGTTTGTTTTTTTTTTTAATGAAAGCATAACTCTGCCAATAGCAGCAGCAAGTGATGGCACTTCTGCTTATGGTATGACTGGCACAGCTGCTCCAGAGATGCTAAACACAGACACTGCTCAAGTACAGCCCTCATCTCTGTTGCTAACAATCTCCTGCCACGGAGGTTCCCAATGCCACGGGTACACCCAGTATTCATGCCACTGGGAATTCCCTTAATGATCTCAGTTTTCCTGTTACACAAGAGATAACAACACTGAGTCATCACCACATTTGCCTGTTGATTGTTGGGGGGGTAGGCACAGACATCTACCTGACAGAACACACAGCCTTGACAGCCTGATCCCTGCTCTAAGTGCACAAACTATGTCAAGACATGAATTTTACTGCAGCTGGAAAATTAAGTTGTGGCCAGACTACTGCTGTGCAACTCCTTAGTGTGGAACTGCTCCTCCTGATTTACTACCATTTCAAGTTCCAGAAAAGACACCTTAAAGAAAAGCATCCCACACAAGAGAGCTAATTACACAAAGTCCTTTTCATCTGTGAATCCTGAAGTCCTAAAAATAAAAGTTTACTGTCCATGGGAGACTAAGCTCCCATTAAAATGGTTAAACTAAAAACCTGGAGAATACATCAGAGGTTACGCAAAGCCCAGCAGCTTTAAAGGAAAGAGGAGGGATTTACGGGGTTCAAAGGCAGGAAAGAACAGATGAGGTATGTTAGGACTTATTACACTGCATAGTTTGTTTCCAAGAATGCTTTCAAACAGAAGCATCCTCTCCATACAAAAGGCAAGTGCTTGTTAAGCTGACAAGCTTCGACACAAGCTGTGTCCCAGCCCAGAGACAGTGAACTGCGACCAGTAACCTTGGCTCACCACTTCTTGTGTCTGCTTCTGAGACCTTTTTCCACCTTCAGTCCCTCGGGGGTTCTACTGTGAGCAGCCAGATCACATCTTTGCCTCCCGTGTGAAATAAGACTGAATTAAAAATACCTTCTTCTTTCTTTAGACAGAAGCCCAGTGTTCCTTTTCTGTCTTTCCTCACCTCACTTAAATTGCTAGAGAGCATCAGGAATTGGCAAGATCTTTAATAATAAGATCAGGCAGTATTACTAAATCCATACTAAATTCCCACAACAGGAGCCAAATGGTGACCAAGACAAGAATTTTTATTCAATGATGTGTTCCATCTTCAGAAGAAAAACATTCCAAGGACATGAAAAGTGAAGACAAACAGCTATATAAAACAAAATAATGGCTCAGAGGTTGATGTGATTAAAATGCTTTCTTGCAAAGGTGCTCTTGGGGGGAGATACAAACACTCAGCACTAAGCTGTGCCATATTGTAATGTGTGCTCAATAATATACTAGCTAATGGAACATCTTATTTACAGTCTACCAGCTTGACAAAGTTTTGCAGCTGCAGTGTAGAGATCAACATTAAGAACCAACAACTCACTCTCAGGGTTAAGGAAGTTTTCTTTGTGGTTATGTTAAGTGTTGTGGACATGTTTTAAGGTGGCCAAGAACCAAAGTGCAGCACCTTTTTGTTCTGTACAAGCATCAGTGCAGGGCGCCTCCTGCAGAAACCGGGAAGATCCCAGAGCTTCCTCCCATGCTGAAGGACAGATAGAGAGCATCAAAGAGACAGGTTAAACAAGTTCCAAAGTTAACGACACCTGTCCTTAGCTTAGCAGCTAACACCACTTTAATTCAGGGAGCTGCAGTGAGAAAAAAATAAAATAAACCAGAGAAGTAGAATTTTCTTTTTCTGGGCTCATTTTCCTTACCCAGGCAGATTGTATTTATCTGCTCAGCTCAGTTTTTCCTTCTGCGTGGATGCAATTTAACAACCACATCACCACGCTAAAACTCTACACACGACAGCTCGTCTTGCCATTGTCTGTATCAGCTCATTTCACACAAGTCAGGCCTTCAACCATGGCAAATCAAATGATACGTTAGTTGAAAGGAATTCACTTGAACTCTTAGTCTCCACTTTTTAATACACAGATACAGTACTGAAAGTTTAAGAAATAAAAGCGCTGTGGCTATGAGTTACAGGCTTGTCTGCAGAAAAAAAAAATCTGGAAAATCCTGATACTAAGACTACCTGAAGTAGAGTGAAAGAGTGGCGAAGCATTCAAGACCAGCTATGCATCATAGAGATCAAAAAGCCAGTCAATAGAAGGGAGAATCTCATTTGTAACACATATTTCTCCTGGGAAAGCAGCACTGTCCTGTTTGGTTTTATGCCTCTCATGTCACATCAGTCAAAGGCCAATGTAAAGTTAACATGCCAGATTTCACATCATCTGCTTGCCCAAACAGCTGGGAAAACTTTTAGCTGAGCTCTGCTCTTTTGCTTGCTTCAGATTGTTGTGTTAATTTTAAAAGTCTTGCTCTTGTGTTACACAGCCCACAGGAAGTGAGGAGGAGATTCCTAACTCCATAATCACGTTAGCCAATAGCTCCCAGCGCTCTCCCCGCCGCTCCGCAGAGCACCAGCGCTGTGCTCTCGGGCTGGCAGGCTGTGGGAGGATGCTGCGTAGGAGACTCCTCACGTTATGCAGCGTCAGCCCGAGCTCCTTCACAATGGGAGCTTTCTGCCAAAGAACAACATAAAATCCTCCCTAAAAACTGCAAGCCTGACCGAGCAAATTTCCCAAACAGAAAGCCAGCCTCACAAAAATCCACTCAGTAAGCAAAAGGTAGTCACTAGCTGGGGAGCTATTGGATATGGATGTGTCCCCTTTGGGCTCACCGCTAGCCTAACAAGTAAAAAATATTACTATTGTCACCTCCAAGCTTAGACTTTAGAATTTCCATCTTGGAAAGACTACAAGGAGTGAGTCACTCTATATACCTTGGCAGTAGCTTGCAGGCCAACAGGGAATATCCAGAAGGAAATAATGTCACCAGTTGGTGAGGCAGCAGCTATGTTTACCAGCCTAAACAAGCTTGTGCCTCAGTACTTTTAGTTAAGTGTGGCCAACAGCGAATCTCCAATTCACAGGTCATAAAACTTCCAGTTCAGACGTAATTTACAATTTAATATGTCTGAAAATTAGGGATCTTCAAAAGTTATCCCAATCACTGAAGAAGAATACTAGACATTAGAATCACACCAAGTGGTGAAATCTTTTGAATACCATATTGTCCTTGCCTGATCTCTGCAAGGCCTTTAGCAGAGCAGGAGGTTTGGACACTGGAAATGCAGAAGGTCAGAGCGGCTGCCACCTTGTCCTATCTGTGGAAAGCAGGAGGAAGCCTTCACAAACAGGAGCCAGGCGTGGTGGCACAGGGCACTCACAGGACAGCAACCACAGCAGCTCAGCATGGACAGGAGAGAGGCAGGGAGATGTCAACCTGATTGATTTTGACAGCCTGAGGAAGGTTTAGGCGTTTCAGCAGCTAAAGTTGACCATCATCAAGAATTTGCAAGGTGTGACCAAGCTAGTTAGGAAAAAACAAACAAACAAAGCCCCCAGCCCAACCTATTTTGTACTGGTCAAACTGAGCTTTCAGGGAGATATCAACAAACAAGGCTCTGAATAATTAAGACGACTGCTTATGTGTCAAATGAGATGATTAATACTGTACAAGGTGGCACTTATTTACTAGCTAAGGCTAAGAATAAACTGAGGAATTAAGGGCTCTCAACACATCAGTTTATTCGATAAGCTCTAGCAATTTACACCTGTGCTACCTGATGACCAGTGCTAAAGACACTCAGCAACACACTTAAGGAAGTCTTTCTTACTTCATGGCAAATACACTCTGCACACGACTTATTCACATCTTGAGCTAAAAATTTACTTTTAAAAAGGGCTAATGGAGATGCATCGACTGCACCTTTGAATCGACAGTGAGGAAGCAGCATAGAGCCAGGTTTATAGCATGGTAGAGTTAGGATGAATGTCACACCAAAGGCTGGCTGGGAAGCTGTGAGAATACCACTAAGCAGCCACTTGAGAGAAAGTGTGTTAATAAGACAAGACCCTTAAGCTGGTTTTTGTCTATTTCTAACAGATCTATTACCCTCAGAGGATTTATTCTTTCCAAATGCCAGCTGCCTTCATTACCAGAAATACTTTATAAAAAGCTGGACATTTGTATGCGCAAGTATCACACGCAACAATTGCATGTTTCCAAAATGGTCTGCAAAAAATGAGGATGCAAACCCCTTCCACTACATTGACTCAGAAATCAGGAGACATATCTTGTCACCTTTGCCCCTCTCTAAGAAATTTTATAACTGTCTGATAATAGACTACATACACATGCTTTCAAACCTTTTTATTTGTGTGTATTATTGCAAGTCTCTAGGATGCTTTCCTTAAGGCCACAGATAGAAGAAAGTAACCATAAGTACAGACTCTTCCCTATTCCTCTCTGGAATTTATACATGCCTTAAGTAAGACTTAAAGTAAGGCACAACAGTTTGACCAAAATGCTTAAATCCCCGGGTTTTTTCTCCTTCACTGTGGATGGATACTCTATGCCCTATCAGCGGCCAAAGGGTTAACAGGCAGAAACAAAGGTGTCATAGGCTTTTAACACTGTAACCCCAAACCCACAAAATAAAGCCTTGCAAGAGCCTCATTTTCTTTTAATAGAATACTAAGTTTCTGCTGCCCACTTGTGAGAGCACTTCTGACATCCTTATTTTCTATGCCAAAAGAAACTGTGTATTAGCAAGCTGAAGGAAGGCAGCCTTACAAGACCCACGTTCATTTCTTCTTATGAGGAACAGTTTTCTGAAATTGACTTTCAGATTTCCATTTTTGAGGTATCAGCCCATGAGGCAGCAGCAGCAGCACACTCGAAGAGTCCCTAACTGGCATTTGCAATTATTGCAGGTAGAATTAATTGCTCATGCAGCTATTAATTGTCAGCACATGCTTATCACCAACCATAATTATTTGCAGACTCTTCAAGAGAAAGCCTACCTTTTTATGATAGTGCTCTCACTACACCCATTTCAAGAAATCATTCAGATTACAATGGAGATAAAGAAATGGAAGTGACCATCTTGATAGAGCATTTACAGCTGGAGTAACTTGTAAAGTTTGAGAACTTGGTTTAGGCAGAATGTTTGCACAGCAAGTTCTCTTTAGATGACTAAGCTGTCACTGAAACTGGCTGAAACTCTGAACCACCATTCCTCTCACAGGGGGCTTTGCCAGCTCTGCTGCCTACTGCCAGTTTTCATCAGTTCAGCAGCAGCCAGCACCACCACCTGACAAAACTGCTTCCAAATTCAACTTCTGTATCAAGCCTTGCAGTCTAGGGGCAAGGTAAGGCAGCCAAGCATGGCAAGAACATTCAGACTTCTTATGCTGTGGAGCTTGACTCAGAATGAGGGAGAAGTTCTTTTGTTTCTAGGAATTTATACAAGATCAATACTGATAAATTTCTCTCTATTGCTCTGGCAGGGAAAGTCACATGAAAAAAAAAGACAGATATTGTATCAGACTTCTTCCCTCCTCCAACATTTTTATTCCCCCCCTTCACATGTCTAATGAAGCATGAAAGCTGTTGCTCTGTTCCCTCTGCTGTCTCTCTCTGCCAGCAATACAGCCAAGCGATTCTAGCTCTAAAATTTACAGACTGTACTATAACCTGTCAGCACCTCTAATACAAAAAAAAAAAAAAAGCCAGATCACATCTATCAAACAATTTTCATCAGAAGAAGTCATGCTGTCAGTGGGGTACAGAAAGTAGAGGAATTCCTGTTTACTGTTAGACTTGAAAATTTACTGGGGAAACGACTTCCAATTACAAGCTAATACCTGAAACACCACACCAATTTGTGTGTGGTGTTTATCTGTCATTAGGACAGATGTTTATCTAGAAGACCAACCTAAAGCTTGTGGATGAAGAATCATTGCAGAAGGGTGACCAGCCACTAACATGAGAGGAATGGGACATGCAGGAAAACATTGCTCAGTGCCTGTTAGTGTAGGAATTGATACCAGAGGAGAGATGTGGCCCTGTCCTCTCAGAGGACAATCGTGCAAAAGAAGGTGTACTCTGTGTCATGCTATTGCACTCCCAAATGTCATTGTCAGGGCTCAGACTGCTATATGGGTTCTGACACTGAGCTGCCAGGCATGCCAGACTTCAGCTTCCAAAAGCTATGATCTGTCATTTCATTTTAGGACAGGCTTGACTTTGTGATGTTTTATGTTTTAGATGCTCTATTACTTTTACAGGTCCCTTAAAAGTTAAGCCACAAGCTGTTAGATGCAGTTGGCTCACTAAAAGATACCTCAGACTTGAAATTCGAACGTGACCACAAAATGCAGGCAAAGAGTCACTAGTATCCAAGTGTGAGAGTCAAATAAAGCTGGCAAAGCTGGGACTGCCACTGCAAGGAGAACATCCTGCAGCATGCACAAGTGGATGCCACCTGCTCCAGCCAGGGCTGAGCACAGCTCTGTCCTACCCTTACTCATTTAATCGCTGCAAAATGGGGAGAGGGGAAGTAGACACACTGTGGGTCTTCTCATGAAAGCTCCCAACTCAAATAAAAGCCAGATTCCTGCTGCCCAGTGTTGGGAAAGAACACACCTTATCACCACGTCTCTCCTGAGTAAGGGCAGTGGGGCCCTCGGAACACAAGCTGGCTCATTACTGAGCTGTAACACACAGACAGATCTCACTTCTGCCTGTTCACGAGTGGCTGATTTGTACCAATAGTGCAGCTCTGCCAAACCCACCCAAGGCCCCATCTGAAACCTCCAGTGCTGCCAGCTTCCCATGGACAAACCTGATCTTTGCTAACTAAACTCCACCCTCAGCTCTTTCATCCTGACAAGAGACTAGGTTGTCTGGGATGCTTCTGGCTGATAAGCAAACTCCTTTTCATGACTGCTGGTTGTACTAATACAGGCAACACTCTAGCAGCTGGCTCTACACAACAAGAAAGCTTGAGGAGACAAAAACCCAATCCCCACACCAATAAAAAACAGGGCCATTGACAGATGAAGCACTTGGAGAAGCAAATAATTTGTCAGCCATTGGCCTGCTGCACTCTACTCATGCAGCAACTCTGTCTAGTCTCTCCTGACAGACTTCTTTCAGGGCAGGGACTGGATCCACATTTTTGGTACACTGAGTCTTCAAATTCTAAACACAATACGGACACCATTGAAGAAGAGAAAATGCAAGCAGAAAAAGCACTGGTTTGTAAACAATCCTCAACATTTTCCTGTAAAAAGAATGCAATGTCTTTCATATACATATATATGAAAATTATGTTCATACATACATATGAACAAGCATTTCACAAATTTCAATCACACATTTTCATTTGCTTTGGCCCACTGCTGTCTGGAAGACAGCCACACTGTATTGAACATTCCACAGTTTCCAAGTTTAGACAGAACAAGCCTGAAGACAATCTGGATTCAACCCAAAAAGCAGCTTTGCCTCAATTGAACTTTATTGGCAATTCTGCTTGTGAAGAGGCAACCTAAGAGAAGGGAAGGCTCATGTCAGTGTTACATTCCATTTCAGTCACAGAGAGACTTTCAGTGTGAAAGTTTTTCTCTGTTTACACCATGAAAAGTAAAAAAGCAATATGGAAAACACATGTGAGAGGCAGTAGGAAAGAAGTATTGATACTGTTAAGTTCTGAAGAAGGGCTGTGAACAGACATGTGAGTCATGAGGACCACATCCAGACTGTTGGTAGTTTTGCAGAACGGACAGATTCAATCCATGAGCAACTCCAGCATGCCTCTATGGTTCAATGCTACAAGTTTAGGTCTCAGACTGAGAATTTTAAATACCCACTGTACTCAAACTTGAATTTGGATTGACTTCTTGCCTACCCTTCCATCTAGCTCTTGTGGCCAATCCAATTGGTCCCTGCCTCTATCTTCTCAGGCTGCTGTAAGCCATGCCATGGTATGACCATATTCTGATCTCAAGATTGCTACAGCAAGTCAAACCCACTGCTGTATCTTTCTCCACTTTCCCAGGACAGTGGGTTTTGTGGCCAGGTAAGTGCATTTCCTCCCTGACAGCCTCTGAGCCATGAGGAGGAAGTCGCTGCTAGTTCCTGCAGATAACCAACTATGGCTTTTAGTCTCTCCCGATGGGAAACTAGAAGTTTGGGATTCATCAGGTTAATGAAGTGGGAGTAATGCTGCCAGCAGTTTCACAGACCAGTATTAACAAGATGATTTTTACTTTACCCTTCTCTTCACTGTGGGACATCTAGTGCATTAACTGTTTCTTCTGGGTCCTCCTAACAATGAGATGTTTCCAGGCCAAGTCAATTCACCCAGCCCTCTCCTAGAATTTCTACTGTAATTAAGAGTTTTCACTTCATTGTCCTCTTGCTCCCTTCCTAAGAAGCTCCCAGGATGACAAAAAAGAACCACATACATTTTTTTGTGAGTACAGAATTATCTAATGCAGGTCATGTGCAAGTTTGTAGTAGAAAACTACCAATTCAGGATCAGTAAGTTATTTCACACGTTGAAAACATCAGTCCTTAGAGATAAATGTTTCCTATGTTGTCTTAGCTCAAAAGCCTAAGCCTTGCCTGCTCCAAGTTTGATTTGCAGACTTTGCTTTGGAAAAGATTCTTTTCAAGTCAAGAAAGGCCTATTAAATAAAGTCAAATACATATGATAGCTCTGTATCAGCTATTTCTGGATGCCTTTATAGCAGTAATCAGCAATCTTATGCATGTTATCACCTGACTATACAGACACCACCTCTGAAGTAGCTACTGAGAAAAGCAGGCAGGAAATAAAGTCATGACTTGTGCTTTGGAGATCAGGGAAACACTTGAAGGACTATTAACAAAAACCACAAAGATAGCAAGCTAGTAATTGGCTGTTCATCTGTCCTGGCTTCGGAATAAATCCTTGAAATTTGTCTACCAATCCCCAAGCAGCCTCAGGATCAAAAGGACAGTGAAGAACCTCTGCCCTCATCAAGCTCCTTCTGGAACAAAGATGTACGTGCACATATATGCTGGAGCACAGATGATGATAAGCTTTGCAGAGCACTCCCTGAAGCTAGGCCATGTGGCCAACATCAGAGGGATGATAAACTCTGTGTGAATATATCTGCATAGAAAAGGCCTTTAAAGTCAGATTGCTGACTGCAGGATGTGCTGCTCCTACTGTTACCAGCCAACAGCTTGCTCCAAAAGGATGCCTGCTGTCTGTATGGCTGCTCATTGCCTCGCAGTGCGAAAGAAAAGCTGACCTGTGGATTTACCACTTGTGAATGTAACCCCAAGTTCCTGAACACAGGGCTGTAACCCAGATTCTGTTCTAAACATCAGACATCCTTCCAGTCCAATCTGCAGAGAACTGACAGCAGGTTGCTTCAGTATGAGCAGAGCAACCTGGAGAAGGGACAGTGCCACAGCTCACTTTGACAATCTGGTTAAATTCTGAAGGGACATCTAAAGAAAGGAAAGGTTTGCATCTGATGTTGAGTGAGATTTGGAGTGAGAGCAGATAAAAACCAGGACTGTTTGTCCTAGGAGGTTCTGACAGGATCTTAAAGCAATACTTAGGGTCTGGTCAGCATCACTAACAAAGGCCAGCAGAGCTATGGTGATATGCCAGCAAATAGAAAGCAGTGTTAAGTGCTACTGTGGCAGGAGCAAAAAGCATCTGACCATCTGCTAAGGTCACTGAAACAGTGGCTACTTAAGTGAAAAAATTAACTTCCAGAAAAACAAAAGCAAGCACAGCCTGTTCTTCAGACAGTCAACTTTACAGATATCCACTCTAAGAATCTGGATTTTACAGCAGAGGCATACAAGGCAGTAGCCCAATGTACACACAGAGAGCCAAAGGCTGTCATGGACACTCAGTTACAGAGATACTTAGAGGAGCACAATGGAGAAAGAGAAATAATAATAATGAGCAGGAACAGAGGAGAGAAGAAGAAAAGGGGGGTGTGGAGGGGGTTAGTGCTGAGCTAATGACTACATTACAAGGAGCACATACCATGGAAAAGAAGCACTGAGTGCATTTACAAGAGTCAAAGCCTGTATAGTCTTAGAAGGCTGGCCACAGGGAAAGAAGATAAGAAAATTAGAGGGTAAGGCATCAGCTCATGAAGTAGGAAGAGCACTGTGGCCAACACTGCCAAAAAATGAGATTCGTTATTTGGGAGAGGATGGAACCAAAACCAGTGTTAAACACTGAAAGGACTTCTGTTAATAGACCTACATACATTTCCTCAAACACCTCACTTCAGCCTGAAATATGCTCTTCTTAATGCAGATTCCAGGAGGCATATGAAGTTTACAATTCACCCCACCTAGATACAAAGTGCTGATTTATTTGTATCCTCCTTCCTTTCCACTGAAGACAGTATACAGGCAGAAAACCCTATTCCTAACTCATATCTCATCTTTCATTTTCACCTCTAGAAAATGAAAGCTGTAGTTTTATTGTCAAATGATACATTAAGGACTCTACACTGTACATTAGTGTGACTAGATTTACAGGGCTGCATCATCAGCTGTCATGTATCACTATCACTCCACTGAAGTCCCTGGAGCTGCAGCTGGATCTGCTTCATGAACTTCACTGTTTAAACATCAGCCTGATGTGCTGTCCAGTTGCAGGAAAAAAAATATGATCTATCAATATTATATATCTTTCAGAGATTTATATATTTTCTACCAAGACAGTGAATCCTAACTTCTGTTTTTCGTCAAGTCTTCAAGGTCTGGGCCTAGTCTTCTGGAGGCCATCCAAGTCAGCACCTGCCTCAGCTGTTCAGACCTTGGCACCAACACCTGCAGCCTAGCAGTGCTGAGATGTCCTCTGAAAACTCACTCCTGGCAACATGCTGATAGGTGGATTGCATTGCCCAAAGTCTACACAGGTGCTCAATGAATAGTGCTTTATAAGTTCTTTGGCCTACAGGGATAGATCTATCATACCATGTCTTGGTGACTTCTCTATGAAGGCTAAGGTTAACCTGCAAGTAGGCAGGAGCCACACCATTCCACTTTGGTGCTGCTGAAAGTCAGGAGCATTGCTTAAAACTAGGAAAAGACATGGCATTTCCAACCCAGAAACACATGATGCAAAATAAATTTTGATCCTACCCTGAAGTCATTTCATGCCTATCCCCCATGCTTCTCCTCTCAGCTGCTGAAGCAATCGAGTTGTACAGCTCCATTTCTACAGCAGAGCACAAAAACAGAACTAGGGGCAGAGGAGACAGGAGGTTGAGCCAGCTGCTGCACTGCACTCAGCAGAGAATTCTTGTTCCCTGAACTAATAAGGCCACAGAGAAAAATCTCTCACTCCTGAGACTCTGTTCTCTCAAGTAATGAATGCTCGGTGTTGGGAGGAGGGATAAGGGTGGTGGGGGATGGTGGTAAAAGATGATCTCACACAGCTATCAAGAAAAACAGGAGAGAGAGATAGGAAAAGAAAGCACACCTGACAGACATGTTAAGAGACGTCTGAACAAGAACAGGGCTGGCCCAAAACCACACCAGTCTCTTGGGAGTTGTGGAAGTAAAAGCAGTTCTGCAACTAAAGGCTTATCAATCACTTGTGTGCATATGCTCTACTGACTCTACTCCTGAGGAGTAAAAGATGGGAATTGAGGGATGACTCTAACAGGCTCTTGACAGGAAGAGAAGAGCAGATATGGGAAGAGGGGAGAGCATAAGAAGCAGCACAAACATTATGTTTGGGAAAAGCCAAGACATACAAAATGCTCCTGTGCCATATGTCTGGCACAATTCTTATCTTACCTCCTTTGAATAACCAGTATCACATTGCTGACTTCCTTCATATTCCCACTTACATCAGACTCTCCCAAAACATAATTTCTTTTTCAGGAGTGGTGGCTGCTATGCTGCAACCTATGAAACAAACAGCTGCTGAAGGAAGGAAGCAGTGAGTTTTCAGTTGACTTTCTAGTCATGCAACTCTGTCAAAAGAGAATAATAATTCACAGAACCATTCTGTGGAACAGGATGATGAGAATTAGATACTGAACTATCACCATTAGTTTACTAAGCATGCTTGTCCACAACTTTAGCAATCCAGAAGAAGTGATCAGCTTGCTTCCTCGGG
>VXAX01001767.1:37874-76742 GCA_013399835.1 Leptocoma aspasia
AGAAGTGAGGAATTCTGCACAGGGGAAAAAAAAAAAAAAAAAAGCAAGCCAGATAACACCAGGTTACAGACTCAATCCCACAAAACATGACACAGCCTTGCGAAAACATATTCCAGCCTAAGCTTGTTTAGGTAATTAAGACAAAAGATCTTCCACCCTACCTTTGCTATAAGGTATTCCAGTACAACTGTACCCAACACTTAGCCTGAAAACATGCCCATTCAAGTTTGGATACTGGATTCAACCCACTTAAAAATTCTTCTGCATAACTTAAAAAAACTGAGCATATACTTCCTTAACAGTTGGATGATTAGCGTTAATCAGCCATTTCACTCCTCTCTCACTGTATCTGTAGCCAAAGGCTGAAAGGATTCACTATAAAAGCCACTCAGTTTATAAAGCTTTGTCACGTGATAAATATGGTCATGACTTAAAATTATCACCAAGCCTTTCCTGAGTCTGCACCACCAGATTGACCCATCTCCTGCAGTAAGTGTCTTTACAGTGCAGCCACATTAGTCCAGGAGTACACACTCCAACTCTTATTTCTGGCAAAATTGCTCTATCCTCACCAGAGCAGGTTTTAACATGGATTTTAAGTCCAACACAATGCAGCTATAGCTGTATGTCAGTATTCAGTGCTGCCAGATCACTACATTGATTTGGTGTTTGTCATAGTTCATTCCTGTTTGAATATATAGTTCTCTAACAACTCTCCAGACCAGCACAGCACACTCAGCAGCAGCACCATAATACAGCTCCTCCTCAACCCAGACACAAGAGCCCTAGAAGGGCAGAGTAAGGTATCTGTAAGCTTTCAGGTTTGGAGGAATTTCACAGAGCACCTGTGTCCAAACCCTCACTACCACACAAAATTTCACAGAGTGGTCTCCTGAAGCCAGTTAGATGCTTTTTTAAATTTTGTGTCATTGGAAGCCTCTCTGAAATCATATGCTCCATTGATTAGAGACCATTTGAGCTGCAGCACAGGTGTATTTCTATCAGTTCACAAGCATTTATTCTCATGCCAAAACAAGCCTTCAGCTTCTTCATCTCCTTTCCCTTCCCAAGTCTCACTCAACAGTGCTTCATATATTGACATCTGTAGAGCTCCTCCTTACGTGATTCTCTAGCCAGGACCAGTGACCTATGGATTGGTGTTGCCAGGTCTTTGCCATCTAATGAGCTCCCAGTTTCTACCTTTCTAGCTCTGAATGATCTGAAGGCATCTGTCTGCAAGGGCTTGGACTGCAAGCAGAAGCATTTCAGAGCTGCTGCTCCATTTTTTCACCTATGACAAAGTCAGGAGTTTACAAGAACAGAATAGGAATAGGCATGTTAGTTTTGACAAGCTGGGGCTTGAAAATAGGAGCATGAGAGCATGTCAAGTAAAAAATAATAGCACAATTCTCAGAGCTTTATGAGAAACTTATTGAGGAAACGTTAATGATTTTTGCCTATACTTAAACTTCACGCTTCACTTTCACCAGCGTTAACAGAAGATAATTAAGTCCTTTGTTTATTGCATTTGCTTATGTTGCCCTTTTTTGGGGGGGGGGAAGTGTGTGTAATCCAGATTTTGGCATCTGTTTCTCTCCCCTTGGCTCCCCTGGCATTCTGTTTCACACTAGACCTGATCATGAAAGACTCCAACAAATTGCTTGAGCATTTTCAAGTATGTCAAATCAGCATTACCACTCCTCACTCAATCTGCCCTCCCACACTCCACGTAAGGCTACTCACTGTATAAGCACCACCTGCTGAAAGAGCAGACATCACACAACTGACATGCTTTCATAAGGTAGTGAGACACCTCCAGCCACCCATTTCCTGTGGATTCCCAGCAAGGATGGTCTGCTGAGACTCCAGGCATGAAAGAAAAAACCGAACAAAGACAAAATAACCAAGTCACATCAGCAAAACTCAATGCTTCTTCTGCAACAAGCAGTGTGGAGAAGACATTTCCCAGTATCTGCCACTCATCTCCCCCACATTCCAACAATTCAAGTCTTTCTAGTCAGCAAAAGTCCCTTTCTTCACAGGAGCAAGGGGATAAGAAGTCAGCTGTGCCACACAGCTGTGGTGCATGAATCTTGCCAGCACAGACATATTTGTGAAGAAATTAAAGCAGCTTTAGCAACACACTGCATGGCCACCTACGCATCTTGTGAAGTCACAGCTTGGCCCCATGTGCTGAGGAGACCTATGGAATGCTGGCAAGCAGAAACAGTTGCCAAAACCAGCAAACCCAAGTGGCATCAGCATCAGAGGGAAACCAGTGGTTAACACGTGCTGCTCTAAGTCAGACCTGCAAGCAAGCAAAGTTCCAGAGAACAGTTTTTCAAAGCCATATACAAAATTTAACCAACTTCTGCAGCAAGGATAGAATAGCATTCATCTTGGATGTTTCAAGCACAAAAACATGTTCATTTCTTCTCCCCAATCAGACAGCAAAGACATTTTCAGTGAAGCCAGAAATAGGATAAAACCAAAAAATGAATTCTCCCTTCATAGACAGCAGGGCAGGGTAAAAGTACATTTCTCATTCCGCAGAGGCCGCTGCTGAAGGAAGGCAGAGGATGGAAGGAGCAGTATTGCCAAAATCAGCAAGGCAAACATCAGAACAGCTTCAGCATCTCATCCCCTGCCTGCTGGCAAAGCAGATGCCCTTCTGCCAAGGCACAGGGGAAGGTCAGCCATCACACAGAAGTAATTGAAACAGAGATGAACACGGGGAACAGATTTCCTTGAAGAGTCTCATTAGCAGATCAACTAGAGCCTGATCTCCTCCCTCTTTACTATAAAAACATCAAAACATATTCTTTATTAAACTCCACTTGCAAGTGATTTCAGAGAGACTAAGAGAAGGGCACACTTAATAACAAAACATGACTGGAAGGGCTAGACCTGATTTAAAAAGTCAATAAAGCGTGTGTTTTCATTTAAGAAACAAAACTTAACTGTGGTTTTAATAAAAATCCAACCCTTATTTGTTTTGGAGGAGGAGAAGGGAGATCAGTGTGCTGCTCCTCTTGCCTCCTCAATTTTGAATCCATCTCACTGCTCATGGCAACAACAAACAAAATTCAGCTCATCCCTATGAGAGGTCTGCTCCTAAATGAAGTGGAAAACCCAGGCATGTGCTGGGTGGATAGAGGAAAACCACTTGGAGATTCTTGCATTGCTTCAAAGATTAATCTAACAATTTTAGACCAGAAGCAGCACAGCAAGATAGGGATTTTGTTTTTGAAGGGCAATTAGAGCCTTCCTCCTCCATTTGTTCTCTCTTCAGAAGAAATATCTCTATTGTCTTGACATTTTGGAAAGGAAAAGCCCCACTGTGATTGTTTCACAGCAGTTATGAAATGCAGCAGCCACACAATATGCAACCCTAGGTTTGTGTTTTTGGTTCTCATTTAGGTGCCCAGTTGGGGTGGTGCAGGCATGAAATAATTTGCCTGACAGCTCAGCTGCTGGTCACTTATCTAAGGAGAAAATCACTGATGACTGCAAACCAAGATAAACACCCAACATTGTGTCTGATGTGCACAATGGGAGAATTCTGAAAAACAATCTACTCTTTCAAAGAGAGCCCACACATTAATGACCCATTGCTTTTCCACCTTAGCCACCACCTCTACCAGACTCATATCTTAGTGATCAGCCTATTCAAACTCAGATATAAAAATATTTGGTTTACAGAGCAGACAGACTTAAGAACAAGTTACCCTGGAAGGTACCCTGCCAATAAAAATATCAGGACAAGCAACCATCTACTGAAATGGCATCTGAAGAGCCATCTTAGAAGTCCTTTAATCTCCTATCTTGAGAAGACTGGCCAATGCCAAACGAATTGCAGTCATGTTGCCTGCTAGCTAAGGTCAAGAGTTCTGCAACACTGTGCTATATGATTTTATCAGGCATGAGAAATGCAGAACTTCTCACATGTTCCAGCAGCCACTCCACAACACTTGCAGTGAGTGAATTTTCTCACTATAAGCAGTTCCCTGGGGACATCTCAGATTCTTCAAAATTTTACCGTTTATGAGGCACTTGCTTTTCACCCAGCAAGACTGCAACTTTGTTTCAGAGTCTGAAGGAGGAAATTTTGGGAAGCTTTAGTCAAGACACAGCAGGACAGAAGCCCACTGCATAAAGACCAGGTCCATATTTATCCCATACAGCAGTCATCAAAAACAAAACCAAGAATTCACAGGATTTTTGCCTCACTTTAGGGCTGGAGGAGGTGGAGGGAAGTTTCTGGTATTTGATTCCAGATTTCCCACAGTGATTAACGCATTTTAAAAAAAGTTCCCCAGTAAGACACAAGAGCTGTAGTGATCCAATCGATTTCATGCCATGACACTGACAGAAAGACGCCTTCCTGCCAACAGCTGGCTCTTACTAATCCTCCCATTCAACCTGCTGGAACATGATTTTGTACCCAAGGCCACATGCAAAAGCTTCTGGCTCAGGAGCAGAGAAAGAGATGCTGTTAAGCAGGAGGAGTTCCACACCTTTCCTTTTTCTATCCTTACCAATGAACACAAACAATGTTTGATGCCAGATCCCACAGTCCCTGAGATGGAGGCTGCAGCCAGGAAATGCTTCTTTAGAAACGGGGGCAGAAGCATCTGCTATAAATTAGGTACAGCCTGGTGCAGATGTCGATAAGGTTGTAATGTAATGCAAACTTAATTATAGATTGAATTAATTCTGAGTCCAGAGGTTCATAGTACATCACTGAAGTCTCTTCTACTTACCAAATAGAAGAGATCAAGCAGTCAAGAGTCTGCTGTGAACTCCTTTCATCTTACAGCTGCCAACATATATAGGAAGATCAAGGAGGTGAACAGCAGCTTCCAGCATATGTGAATTCCAGCAGAGACCATTTCAAGAAGTTAACAGAAACAGAGCTGGACAGTAAAAAGCCTAAACCTAAGCAGGCTCAAGGCACTCCAGCCCTTTCCTGCCATGTTTAAATGGAATCAAGTTTTTATGCCTCGATCCAGGGAGGATTTCCTTTTCTAGGACAGAGTAGCATACCATTTCCTTCCCTCATATAAAAGCGGCAGGTCTTCTGAACTTAACTTGATCCAGCAATGCTGGCATTGAATGCTGATCAAACAACATGGGAGAAATTATTTTTAAAAATAATTAACATAATAGTTCACTAAGAGACTGCCTTTGCACTAAGACTCAGGAAATGGATGGCAGAAGTTTTATTATAACTAGAGGGGGAACATTTTTCTTTAATAGTCTCCACAACTGAAGTTACTCAGGTGTGTCTCCAGCAGACCTAGTCTGAGACACATTGCATAGTCAAAAGATGAAGTCATCGTCAGGGCAAAAACCAGTCTAGCCACCAAAGACAGAGGCTTTTCTCACAGTCAGCTACTTACAGCAAACATCTGGTGCACCTGAACAGGGCAGAGCATGGCCAAAAGTCACAGCAAGCTCCCCAAGAAGAGGCAGGACATGGAGCACAAGCTACAAATTCAGTAATAGAGAGCCCTGTGAAAGACCAAGTTGCTAAACTGTGGAACTGCTCTGTGTTATTGATGAGGGTTTAAGAACACTGACATGTATCTGCCTTGGAGCTTCAAAACAAGGCAACTGGAGAGGCTTTAATGCATCTCTCTCTCCTGTGTCAGGAGCATGTCCCAACATTCCAGCTGCAGGTCAATTAATGGCAGTTAATGGTAAGAGCTGCCTGAGCTGGCCAAATTTAAACACACGGCATAATGAGCTTATGCAAGGTGTGTGCCATTTAGGACACAGCATCCTTCATTAATATTAGGTTTTATTTATTTACTGTTTATGTCAGTCAATAATGTTTCCTCCTCTTCCATCTTAGGCAATTTCAAATGTTGGGTGGGGAGAAGGAGAGGGAAAGAAGGAAGAGGAAGCAAAATCATAAAATCATAGAATGGCCTGGGTTGGAAGGGACCTTTAAAGACCATCCAGTTCCAACTCCCATGCCATAGGCAGGGACACTTTCCACTAGACCAGGTTGCTCAGAGCTCCATCCAACTTGGCCTGAAATACTTCCAGGGATGGGGCATCCCCAGTTTCTCTGAGCAATCTGTTCCAGTGTTTCCCATGGGGAAAGACAGTACTTCGCTTCTAGTGGGACCAACCTTTCTTATGTTACCTTTTGTAACACTGTTCTGGGGAAAAGCATGGCTTTGCTTCCCCCACTTTATGTTTGATTTTTTTCTTATTCACTCTCCTAACCATCATTTCAATCTGGGTAAAATATGGTAAGCCTGCAACAACATCATATGCTTATGGTGAAAGGCACACAGGCATCTCCGCAGGAGCACATAGCAGTCAAGGAAAACTCCTACCACACACAACCTGTTTGGTATGCAGGGACTGAGAAAGCTTCTCAAGAGACCATTTAGTGCAATTCTCTACAGCAAGACAAAAATCAATTCTTTCCCAGGAAGGGAAAATAGCAAGATGATGAAAAAAGGGCTTCTGACAACTTTCAATGACAGCATGAAAGGCAGCTATAAAAAACAAACAAAACAACACAACAACAACCAAAAAAACCCCCACAACAAACTCAAAAAACCAACAAACAAACACAAAAAACCCCACCCACCCAAAAATGTGAATCCACTGAAAGGGAGCACAAAAGTGTGCTATGCATTTCCACCGGAACAAGGGGATCTGCAGCCACAGCATTTCACCATTTCCAGCCTCCCCTCTGGGCAGTCTGTCCTTACCACCACACTAGAGCTGGCTCTGCAATTTCAAATAGCTCGGCCCACTGAAGGCCTACAGAACAATGATATAGAAGGTCTCAACAGCCTGATTATTAAAGGTCTATGAGGCTTTTATTTCAGACCAGGTCTCCTGCCACTGATCAAACACCCAGCACATCAGGCAAGCCAGGTGGGCTCTGAGAATGCAGCCTCTGGTTTTGTTTTAGGTAGAAGGAATCCAGCTTGCATCTCCTGATGCCACCAGCAATGCCAGCCAGCACACAGGGCAATACAGGGGGAAAGTCAAGAGGTTCACTTCAGAAGTGCCTTCCTCATCCAAATCAAAATATAAAAGGCAGGCATACTAAACTTCCAATGCCTTTACCCCATACCAGTATCAGACACTTGTTTTCCCCCCTCAGTTCATCTGCTCACTTTGGGAAACAAGAGAAGGAAAAAAGTTTCTTAAGCCTCTTTGGCTTCTTGCTGCATACCTCTGGACCTTTCTTTCATAAGATGAAGGGTTATTAGTAAAAAATTGCACAGCATATTAAATAGATCCTCCCTCTGTGCCAAATTGCTTCTCAGCTGCCAGTGTGCTAATTTTATTGATGAGTGCAGTTTTTGCAGCATGTTTTTATGTCACATTCCCTAGTCTGCCATTGACAACGCTGGATGAAGCCACTGACTTAAAGAACAGCTTTTACAACTTTTTGAAGAGCTCCCCCACCACTTGCAGCATTGCTTACGAAATAGCTCAAGGCTGGGAGCGGTGAGGGAGGAGGAAGACACTGCACTGACAAGTCCATTGCATGGGCCAGGTGCTGGGCTGCTGCTGGAGCAGGGAGGGATGGAAACAGCAGCCAGGATAAGGACCCTGGTCCAGCTGAAAGCACTTACTGGTGGAGTGGGAGGTATCAGCAGCCACTCTGTGAACATGAACACTCCTCAGCTGAGGAACCTTCCCCAGAAACTGGGCATTACCACCAGTTGCACCAGGCTTATGGGCAGTGCCATGCAGGGCCATGGGCCAAGAAAAGATGGATGCTCTGCTAGGCTGCTGCAGAGTCTGAAAGCATAACTTGGTCCTATGTAATAATCTCGCCTTTAAAAAGAGACTGTCACTCGTGGGACGCTAATGCAGAGAACATAAATCACACACACACATCCTGACATGCCTGGAAGAGCTTCAAGCAATACTCAAAACACTCCCAAGACTTCCAGTGGCTGTCTCAGCTTAACTGCTTAATACAGGACCATACACTTTTCTCCCTTCCCACATGCATGTCTTCCCCAGGTTTCCAGAGATCCACCATTTGCCCACATGAAGACAGACAGGGGTTACACTTCTGGCAGCTGAGGGAACAAAGCTGCATGATCTACACACCAGATCTGCAGCAACTTCTCACAGCACGAAAGAGTGCTTGAGACAGGGAGGAGGAAAGCACAAGGGGAACAGTGTGCTTTTCTCCAGCTAGGAGATACCAAGTGGGAGTGTTTTTGTTTATTTCAAGGGAAAAAAACCCAATAAATTCTTATTAGTATGCATACTATAATTCAAAGTCTTACAAGCTTCTGTGCAATAGTAACCTGAAAGACACTGCCAGGCACAGAACTGCTGTATGGCAGAAAACTGAGCATAAGTGGAAAAACTGCATCAAGTAAGTTTTCCTCCTCTTCCAAAGGACTTTTACATCAACACACTGGCATTTCATTTCCTCCCTCCATCACTGCAGTCATTCTCTGTCAGCTCTCGAGGCTGACAGCACTTGTCTGCATCACTCTCCCCAGCTGGCTCAGAAAGCAGCAATCAGGGTAACTCGATGCAGGCAAGGGGGATGCAAATCAAGCTAGGAAACAGTGTGAGTAGCAAACCAGACCCCTGTGCTTTCAGGAGGGTCTGCTTCTCTGTCCTCACACAGCAGCCTCCTTCAGTCCCACTCCTCATTGAGGAGGCCACCTTTCCTTCTAGTCCCCATTGCTGTGAGTCACCATCAAAGGACTGAGGTTAGCCTCTGGAAACCACCAATTTTCTTCCTTCCTGTAATGAGTGGTGATAGAGACCATACAAACTTTTCAGAAAAATCTGCCCCATGAGGGCATGCATTTGTTTGCTGTCACCCAGTGACCCTTTTGGCTGCACAGGTGCTTATTTTAAAGTAAAGAACTGTTGCTGTTCATATCATATATGCTACAAAAAATGAGGTGCAATAGAGAAAATATCTGTTTATAGTATAGCGAATAACTGGTGTGAGCCACACATTGTAAATTCCCCTCCTCCACTTCCTCACCCAGAAAGAGGGCACAGCGCAGCGAAAATAAAACAAACATACATAGTTCTGTTACTTCACCCACAAAGGACCAAGGCCAAGGGCATTGCTCTCCTGTCCACAGAGGATGGCTGCTCTCCCAGCCCACTCCAGACACCAGGCACAGGAGTATGAGCTTGGCATCACACTAACCCAGCTATGTGGCTTCTGGAGCAAAACCAGGTCATGTTCAGCCAAAAAAGCAGAGCAGCCAAAACGCAGCTGCCTGTACCACTATGCCCTTAGATACTTGTACTGCTTGTGTTTTCAGGTCAAATTCTTTTTTCCTTGGTAACTATGAAAAATAGACAACTTTCAGAAGTGTCTCAGAAGTTGACCACAGATCTAGACTGCAAGGGCTTTGCAAATAAAAACACTCTACATGTCCGAGCTAAATAAAGCAGCTGAAGTTTACCTAGCTAAGAGCATGTTCACTATAACATACTTTCCTGGAAGTCACTGTTTCATTCTTTGAAACTACAAGCGACAGCATGCACTGCAGTGCTGCCTCCCCAGCCTGCACAGAGGATATTCTCTGCTACTTTAATTTTCTTCTCCTTGAATTTTTCCTTGGAAGTCTCCACCCCCTACACCACATTCCCATCTAGCCACCCTCAAGCACTTGGACTAAATTAAGCCAAAAAAAATCAAAGCCAGCTGATTATTTATTAAACAAACAGGACACATTTTGTCTTTGGTAGAATGGAGCACTCCTGGTTAGCTGAAGACTTTAAACTTCACATTGAGGGGGGGGCAGATAGAGAGGAAGGAAGCAGTGTTTCACTTTAGGAGAGCACACTGAAAATTCGTTATTTGACTTAAAAGCCATCTGCCTACAAAATGAAACTGTACACATACATAAGACTTAACAAGCTGTAAGCAAGCATCAATAGCAACAATCATATTTCAGTGATAATAGCCAGCTTTGATCATGTTTCTTTAGGATAACCCTTCCCTTCAAATCACTTTCAATTCTCTCAAGTCCTGTCAAGCCCACCTCCCACATCTGCCAATTAAAGGAAGAAGCTGAAATTTAAATTAATGGGGGTGCAGCGAGCAAGCTAGTGCTTTGTTTGTGCGTCAAAAACTTTACCAGGATGCAGAGAGGTCCCTGACAAACAGGGGCCAGCAACACGTGCAAATGAAAAAAAGCCAGTTATGTACATGGAAAGGCATTCCTAAATTTTTCCAGACAAATTTTGAATACTTTGTTTCCTGTGAGAAAATAAGCATTTGACTAGAGATCTCCTAATCAGGAAACAGACATGTCAGGTATTTCTAGAATGCTAATGAATGTACAGAACAGTGCAGGGATTATCTGCTGCCTGCCTCAGCTGACACCAGGGACTCCCAGTATCTGAACTCCCTCCTGTTTTTATTCAAGCCACAGTTTGCAGAAATATTTTTTGCATAAAAAGAAAAACAATATGTGAAGTCAGTTCCCAAACGGATACAGAGAGTTACATGTGGAGCTACAGGAAGACAGAGCTTAGAAGCCACTTGCATCAGGGATTGTTTTCTTCTTCTGGTTAGGGAAAAAAGAGAAAACATATCCAAGACAAGAATGTGCAATAAAATCAGATTAAGGAATGTTAGTCACTCCTGGCTTCCCCTCAAAACAGAAGTCAAGAAGTTTCCTCCATTTATTCACAAGATGTCTAAACAGCAAGCCTTGATGGAAGAACAAGAAAGGAAAGAAAAACAAAAAGAGGGGAAAAGTGAAAGGAAAGAAAAGATTGCTCTTCTCAACCTACTAATGAGATCCTGAAGTATTCTTCTTTCATCCATGTACTAAAAGCCAGAGCAATCCCTGCAGCATCAGGAGGCACCGTGGTCAGTGCTGGGTCCCAGCCAGCCAAGAGTGCAAATAAAGTATTAAATGCATTCATACTTTCCCACTGAGACAAAGCCTGAATAGCCTAACAACTGCTCCATCCTCTGTGCTCCCTCTTCCCAGCTAAGCTCCTGATATTGCTCCTAAATACAGATGTCCCTGACTGTTTCCATCTCTGTTTACACAAGGAAGAGGCTGAGGGTCACAGGGTGGAACAGCTGAGAAGAGCAGGCACATTGCTGCAAACGTGTCCACTCTTCTTCATATTTGGCTCTGGTACTCAATGGCTTTGCTGTTGCTGTTCAGCATCCATTTACACAAACACCAGTGTGGTTCTTGGAGAAAGGAGGATTGTAATTGAAACCACCAAAAATAACCATTGGCATACAACACTTGTTATTTAGCACAGACCCCCTTCAGCAGTTTTCATGGTCATGATTCAGCAGACACAGTGGCAGCACTCCAAAATAAGGTCTCTTCCTCCTTTTTCTGCAAAGGAACCATGGAGCTGCACAAGCAGCCTAGGAGAGGACCTCATGCCCCAAGCTTAACCCATTTACCACCACACTGCATTCCAGCCACAAGAGGAAACACAGCCTAAATGCAGTTGCAGGCAGAGAATTGTGCTAAGCCTTCACAAAGGCTCTCCCATGGAGCCCTGTTTCCTCACGAGCAAAATGGACCTGGGCTATTCCCAGTAGCTGATGAGTCAAATAACTTCATTATGAAATGCTTGCTTAAGACCAGAGTTGTCATTTAGGGAGTCAGTACCTCACCTCCCTCTCAAAGATAATACAGGTACACGAGACAACACACCCACAGCACAGCTCCTCTCTCTACCTACAGAAGTGATGTGTTCTGAAGCAGCTTTTGACTGCTTTAAATGTGTCATGCTAGCACAGAATTTGTTTATCCAACTTCTGCTGAGATAATAAAACTGGACATGTAACACCTCCCAGCAACTGCAGAAAGCAGTCAACGTACCAAATGAAAAACTAGCCACTCTTAGGTTTGGTTGGTTGGTTTTCCTAAAAAATAATGAAAATTCCTCATTTCAAAGAGGTCCTGGCAGAGAAAGTTACTGAATGGATGTATGAAGTGATGTTTTTCTCCAATTTTTGCCACACAAAGAGCACAGGGAGTAACACATGCCCAAGACGACTTCTTGTAAATATATTTCAATATAAGAAAGATTGTACCACAAAGTTTCAAAACAGTTGAAATAAAACTCCCTCCCTTCCTGTAAATCTGTACTTAAACTACAGGCATAAAATACCATATTTAGCATTTCCAAAGGAATGCACACAGAGATGACCATGAGGAAGATGACTGTGGTTGTAGACTTCCCTCTAAACTCCATCTTTTGCTTTGAAAACAAACAAACATGCCACGTCTGAAGAGAAGCTGTTTAACAGCTCCCAATTTACACATCTGCTGGGCAAGAGAGTTCCCACAGACATGAGAGTTTTTGTCTTGCATTGGTCACATCAGATCCTCTGAGCTGTCAGACACAACCATCTTCATATATGAGGAGTCAGAATCTTCTAACCCAATTTGGAGGAACAATTCTTCTCCTTGGAGTCTTTATAGGGCTTTAATTGAACCTGGCCCATCAGCTTTGAACCTCACCATCCTCCAAAGGTCCTGGGCTGCTGCCTATTCAGATTGTAACTGGTCATTGCCCCCTTGGGAGGGCTGGGAATCAGAGTACAAATACAGAGCAGCAGAGTTTAGCAATGGTACCATGCTGATGTTTGGAGAGACAGAGAAAATGACAGACAGGAAACAACTTTTTAAAGAATTGTGGAATCGTGCATTTGACAGTTTTTTTAATCAAAGTAAACCACTCAGAAACGTATACATGTGTTCTGAGCAGATTACTCATCATAACCATCTTAAAACTATTAGCTGGCAATTATTTCCCAGCTGATGTGGATTCCCAGTTGAAGGTGTACTAGACTACAGACCTAAACTCCTTAGTTTTTTCCCCCACCATTAAAAACAACTAAGTGGCATGGGATCTAAATGTCTTTAAAACTGATGATTGCTTAAAAACCTGATGATTGCTGTCCTCAATAAAATCTTATCAGACCAGTGCAAAAGCTGTTCACCCAGCTCCAGCCAGGATGATAAAGAGGTATACAACTTGCACATCACAAGAGGACAAAAAGAAGCGTACCCACCTCCAGCTGTTGGGAAAGCAGGATT
Source organism: Leptocoma aspasia (assembly GCA_013399835.1). Classification (NCBI taxonomy): domain Eukaryota; kingdom Metazoa; phylum Chordata; class Aves; order Passeriformes; family Nectariniidae; genus Leptocoma; species Leptocoma aspasia. Next base: position 50,939 of record VXAX01001767.1, read on the forward strand.
CTGCAAGTTGCAAAAGCTCATATCCTTTATCATGGAAGTGATTACATTAGTCAGGAGTGGCTGGTGGCAGTGACTGTGCCACCACCCTGACAGACACACAGCTTGTGTGAACTGGCAGCTTGGCAATCATCAGTCTCCCACCCTCTGTTTCCAAAAGAAGCACCAATCTGAAGAGTGAAAAACAAAGGTCTCCACAGAAGCTCTACACTGCAAGCAACTTCAGGGGCTGTGTTTCAGTAGCTCTACTCTTCCACACCTTACAAAAGAACTTTATTTTACTGACATTCAAGCTGCCAAAGATTGAGTTGAGATTTAGATAAAACAAGTGTAGACAAATGTTACAACTACTCTGTTTCTTCCAAATGCCAGTATTTTCAGTGCCATTGACATTGATAAAACGCTTGAACTGTATACTGTACTTTACTACCCAAATTCAACATCCAGCCTCCTTGTGATGTCCTCCCTGATAGGGTTTCTCCAAAGCCATTCTAGCCAGATTGTGGGAGATCAGCTGCCTAAGTCTCTCAAATTGCTGTTCAGAACAGCTACTGTTTTTGCACTTGTATTTTCAAGCCAGTTGGTTGAGAATGCTAAGTGCTATAGTGTTAAGCTGATTATTTGTTTTAAAATCATTCATGTTTTAACCACATTAAGAAAAAGTCTTTAGGCAAAAGATCTAGGAAGCAAGGTTTTGCAGGTAAAATATGTGAATTCGGAACTGAAGTCTTTCTTTTTAAAACCAGTGAGGTTTTGCCTTTTTTTTTTCCCTCCAGTTTTTTTTACCCCATTTTTCCCATAGATATTTCCTGTGCATTCTCTCTCCCCTTGCACTGAGAATTTTACTAGAACTTTGTGTTCGTGGGAGGTAGGTTCTGGAGGAAACCTCAGAGATATGAAGACAAATCTCAGCATCATCAGACCTCCTGCAAGCTAATGAAGCAGCCAAGTGCACAGTGGGAAGTTAGGTGCCATGTGAGCCCAAAGAGACCCAGACTGCACCGGAACAGGGACGAGACTTCCCCTTTGATCCTGAACTCTGCCCTGATCTCTGCACCAAAGTGCACCAACCTCTGGATCAGCTCACAGAGCCCATCCACGTGTGCTGTAGCCAAACACCGTGTTCAACAGGACAGGGTTCACTGCATGCAATAACAAGCATTCCTAATTTATTTTAGGCTGCATGAAAGCTAATAACATAAGCAAATCTTATGTTTGCCTTGAAACAGTACAAACACTAAGAGTCAGGGAACAATGTCTCAGCAAGACAGCAGGAACCAAATGTGAGTAATCACAGAAGAGTTTGGGTAGGAAGGTAGCTTTAAAGGTCATCTACTCCAACCCCCTTGCAATGAGCAGGGACAGAGACCCCATAACTGCATGGCACAGAGCTGACACAGCCCTATCATGCAGGAGGGGTGCAAGGCCATGGCAGAGCCTTTGTGCACCTTACAGACACAGGACTGTAGCAAGCCACCTTTTTCAGATCTTTGGATCTCAGCACAATCCCTGAAATACCTCCAGCAGCATTCCTTCCACAGTGATCCCTCCTGAGCAGGGATGCAACCTCTGCTTGTTACTTCCATGTGCAAGCAGCTATACAACAATTTATGATGTTACTGACACTGACGTGCCTGGTAGTGCCAGGAGGTCTCTAAGGCAGGGAGACCTGGTTTGCTGGAACTGTTCAGTTCACACCAGTTGTGAGAGCCACCATGGAAAGGTACCATTCAGCAAGATGCTGGCAAGCAGCCTAGCTAACCTAGGTTACACTAGCAGGTTCTCTCATGGCTGCTGCTGATGCACATATGTAAGCATCTTCATCACACTGATCTCTTTCAGCTCTCTTGGGACATCTACATGGAACTGAAGTGGTCTGAAACAGAGGCAATAACATTTCTGAAGGCAGATGGTGCTAGGAACTCTGATTTTCCAAGATAAGCACACACCCATAAACCAGACCAACAAGATTCAGGAGCATGCTACCCACACACTGTATGACACCCATCATGGTAGAAAGGCACTTGGACCACACTCTGCAGCTCCAGTACTTCCTCCTGATGCAATTCAGCTCTGGGATCTCAGGATGCAACTGGGGAGAGGAAGGGTGTGGGACACTGCCACCACTTACCAGCTGTACTGGGACCGAATGAGGTACAGCGCTAAAAAAATCCACCCAGGGAATTACTCCAGGCATCCAGAGGCAGGACAAACTAGCTGCAGGGATGCTCTGCACATGGTCTGGTGATCAACACTGGTGAAGTCCATTGTAAGACAGGGCTTGGCACACACCTCCAGCAATATCCTTTCTCTTGCTCACCACCACTGTGCACTTGCCAGAGCTGATGCAGATGACACGTACCCTTGCTGAGAGGTCATCTGAGCAAAGGAAGATGAGTTTGTTGTGGCAAGCTGTTTCCTGTGATCTGCACCCCATGAACTGGCTCCTGTGGCCAGCTGCTTCTGGGAATGTTTCAGAGACAGGAGATGGCTTCTGGGGTACTGCCAAGCCACTCTGCCCACAGCAGAACATGTTAAATCACAACAGATATCCAGTCTGCAGCTTCTCCCAGAGCTCCCCCTCTCCTTGTCTCTGCATCCCTTCTAGATGGCATGGCGTGCCTGTGAAATGAGCTTAAAAACCTCCCTGCAGCCCAGAGTGCCCTGCAGACAGAGAGCCCTGTACAACAGAGCAGCCTACAGCAAAGAACAGCCTCTGACACAGACCCTGTGTTCCACCCACAGGTACCACACTCCTTTGTTGCTCAGCATGTCCCCTGCCAGGTGACTGGAAACTGCATGTGGCAGGGGGATGCACGCTATGGTACGGTAGCCAAGCACATCAGGGAAGGAGAAATAAAACCCCACTTTAAGCAAAATACAGCACAGGGAACTAGTGTTCTGGAGGACAGGCTGGGACCCTCAGGACAGCCTGCAGACAGCTATTCAATTCCTCTCTTTCGGGCAAGAAATGTTAGCTCTACACATGGGTGACAAAAGCTGCCAGGTGGTGCTGTCACATTGCCTCTGAAGTCAGTCAAAAGAACAGGGACGGGAAAATTTCACAATACTATCAACAGCACCTTTGCATCCACAAGCAAAAGGCCAGAGACTTGAACAGAAGTTAAATAAAGTTTATTTAAATTAAGTTAAATAAAAAAGTTTCCTGTTTTTCAGAGTCACAGCCCGTTACAAGCACAGATACCTTGACGAGGTCAGAAAGGCACCAGCCACACAACTACTGAAATCGACTAAAAAAAAGTCATCTGATGTGCCTCTGGGCTTGGTCTATTTACACAAGAAGTGTTAGCCAGATGTAGCGAAAATCATGACCAGTATTAGCATTTTCAGTCACCCAGGCACATGTTAAGCTCACTAGCAGATCATTGTCAGCACTGTTTGCCCTCAATTATTGTCTGCCCAGGGCAAACATTTGGGATACTCTTGGGTACAAGCTGATAAATGGAGACATCATGTGGTTACCCATACAGAAAAGTAACTCCCTCATTAAAGAACCTCACGGATGAAGAAGGTTTGAACCATAGCACTGTACGACCCAGTTTAACACTGGAAACAAGGATCTCACATTTTGTAAGCAGTGCAGATAAATCCTGTACCAGGATTTGATGCACAAATGTTGTCTCCCTACATGCTACCTTCTCCTCTCTAACATGCAGGGATTTTAAATGCAATGAGTACATTGCACCAGTGCTCAGTGCACTTTTAAGTGACTGAAGAATAATGCAGATACACTCCTCCTGCTATTGATATTCTTTGTCTCAGCCTGAAACAAAATTTTTAATATTTCTTGTTGCATACTGTACTCCAAATGTCTTACACTTTTTTTTTGCCCTGCTACAAAGGAGAAAGCATGTTAGAATCATGCTGCTTCAAGGAATACAAGCTTAGGAAACTCCATTTTTAATTTTTATTAGCCACTAAGGCCCTACCCTAGGAGTTATTTATGGGCTCTATTATAAAGCATTCATTTATTCACTCAGAGTCAGAAAGAATTTCTCCCAAACTGCAAGAAACTTCATGGTCTTCTGATTAACACAATATGTTATGTTAATGCAATGGGTTTTCCTCCCCTTTGCTCACATCAGCTGCATTTCAAACTAGACCTCAGTAAGCACACAAAAGCAAAAATGTAGAGATTACATTACTTTGTATACAAAATCACTGCATCGTACTACTAAAACTACCAAATTGCTTGGCAGAATGAAAACAAAGCCACACTAAACCAGGCTAACAAAGTGAACAAATGGGTTGCCACCACTGTCCATCCTGAGGCCATAACTAACAGAACTCCTCTTAGGACACCTTCGTAGCATCTAGGGATGAGGGAAACAGCTTTAGCCCTTTTCAAATCCCAGTTGGTAACTCAGCTTTAAAGGAAGCAATTCTGGTCACCTACAGCAGCTGAAGAGGCAGAAAGGCTGGCTCAGAGCTCACCACTACCAGCAGCTGGGCAGCCTCACAGTGCCCTTGCAGACAGAGCTTTTCCCCAACTCCGCTGAATTCCAGCTGATTTCTAAGGGCACCAGACAGTACAGAATTTCTTATTTATATATCAATTCCAATTAAATAATCATTCTTCTTCAAAACTTCACAACTTTATACTTTTTTTTTAATTCTCAAGTAATCTATTATTTCTAATGCAAAGGGAAAATGAGAAAAGAAAATTAACTGGTCTAAGACTCACAGCAGAAGGCCAATTCTCCTCACTAAGTGTTACTTCCATACCTGTTCTGTCACTGCTCTCCAAGGCATTTTCTAGTGCTGGGAGCAAAGCAACACCAGTAAGTTTGTGTGCTTTCACCTAACACATTCTCCTGCCCAGGGAGCAGCAGCATTGCAGAGCAATTAAAAACATGAGACAAGGAGTAGAAAGGTGGCAGCTGAGAGGAAGGAAAAAGCAAAACGTGAGAAAAAGCAGAAGAGAAAAACGGCAAGAAATTTGGGGGTGGCAGGGGAGATAAGTGGTGCAGAAGTTATTCATGTGGAGCTTTTAGAGGTTACTTAATATCAGCATATGGCAGGGGCCTTAAGAGCAAGAACAACAGTGAAGTTTTCTAGGTTAATAGTTTCCTTAATATTCCCACAGGATTCTTTACTACTCTAAACATAGCACAGAGGAAAAAATAAGATCCAAGCAGATCATCATCAGGGGCAGGTTCAAGAAAGGGTTCTTTCAACCTCTCCCAAACTGCTTTCTCTCTTGGAGCTGAAAAATACTCAGAGTTCTTATGCAGTGTTAATACTGATCCATTTAAATTTGAAACACGGGATCCCAACAACACAGGCAGACTGAAGACAAAAGAGAAGGTTTCATTCACTTAAAAAATAGTTGGAGTTATATTTGTTGAACTATATTTGGAGTTAATTTTTCAATGCCTACCTAGCAGAAATATCCTTCACTGCATGCTTGTTTTCAGCGCAAGAGTCTACCAATTAAGTTGTCCTAAGACCTTTAATGTACTTAAGGGTTTAGAATACTTCAAAACTTCAGCAGAAAACCTATTCCTGAAGGCCTGAATCGTGAGTTAATGTTTGTATTTGCACTGTGCTATCTACCTTCATGTGCTATGTGAAAGCTATTTCAAGCTTGTGAGGTCTTGTCAGGAAAATCCAGTGTCAAAGAAGAGACTGTCCACTCTCATTATTATCTGCACATTATACTTGTTTCCATCACTCACAGAAGGGAAATGACAACTAGGCCCAACAGGAAAAAACCTGAGCCATGAGCAGGAAACAGAATCTCTTGTTTTGACTACTAAGGTAAGAAAAGGTAAATAGTGGAAAATTCCCCTCATACAGGGACCGTAACAGAGGTGGATCATTTGACAACTCTTCCTGCCCACTGTTTTTACACAGCCAAGGCACCTGTCAGAGTAGCTTCACTATCTTAAAGAAAAAGCATCAAACCAAGGAAGGAACCAAGAAATAGCATTACTTGAGACTATCTGTGAGTATAAATAATTGGGAAGTTCTTGTATTTTGGTTTTTTTAAGTACTTTTAGGGCAGCAATCCACAACTATGAGACAACAAACAGAAGTTTGGAGGGACAGAAGAGTGTTTATTTGCTTGCTCTTACGTGGATTAGGAACTGAAGCTAGGCATGGAGTTGAGGAGAGGCTCCTATTAAAGGCTGCACGAGTTCCCACTGTAAACAAGTTTCTTTAGCCTAAATTCAGCACAGTGTGTGGTGCTGGTATGAGCTTGATGCAATTTTTCAGACTGTGAAAGTCTATTTTTATTCTTAATATAGTTGGTTATGTGTATTTATTATTAAGTTATTAAACTTTGAAACTGAAAACAAATCCCATATAGCTTTAACACGGAAGTGCAAGAAATGTTTGCTGTTGTTGCCAGGCTTCTGTTCTGTGATTACTGTACACTGCAACTACAAATATTTATGCAGCACATATTTCTGCAACAGTTCCCACTATCAGCTATCGACTAACCCCACAAAGTCTAGCTGTAGGCTATGCTATTTCCATCCCTCTTTCACTGAAATTCTTCCTTAGCAGATGTTCTGGTTGCAATTAAAAGTACCTGGTGATGAAAATCAAATATCCTCATACTCTAGAAATAGAGTTTTCGAGGAAAAGGAAAGAAGCAGCCTCACACTGGCTCTGCTCAGCCACCAGGTATCACTAACCATGCAAGCAACAAAATCCAAGCCTGTTTTTTGTTTATGTCTGACAAGCCAGATTAAAAACTTTATGTTTTTAAAGTTGCTTAATAAACCAGTAGAAAGATAATGATTACCCAGTCTCATCATTTGCACATGAAAGGTGGAACAGAGAAGTTACAGTAATTTGTTGCCAGACTTCACTGGAACAAACAGCTGCATTTTACTTATCTTCAAATATCAAAGGACTTGAGTGGGGCAAAGATTGCTTGGCTTGACAAGCTTTCAAAGACCCCTCCAGCCCAAGACCAGAAATGTTTATGAAGAAAGTCATGAAAGGATTTAATATAAGCCTAGCAGCAATTCCTATATACTAGCATGAAACTTATCATCATCCTCTAATCTTGTCAAAGCTAAGACAAGATGCTTTGCCTCCTTTCCAATCAAGTGCAGTGGAATTGCACACTTCCAAAGGCTAGAAGCAGACAAGTTCTTCCTCCCAGGAAGCAGAGGCTTCATGGCAATGTCAAGCTGCCTTCAATCTGCCCATCCCATGCTAGCTCCTCACTGCAGCAACTTGATTTCTGCCAAAGAGCTGGCTCAGGGAGCTCAGCCACTGGGTCACATTAGTGCCAGGGCAGAGGAGACAGGGAAGCAGCCTTGGGACAACCTGACCAACAGCAGAGCCACATCCTCCAGTGCACCCATGAGCTACACCGAGTGTCAGCAGAGCTTCTTCTTCACCCTCCCACCCTCCTTTGGAGCAGATGAATCACCTTCTCTGCACTAGAATAACATTTATTCTATTCTCTCAGACTCCTGGAAGACCATTGTGAAAATCTGCTCAGCTCAACCAAAAAGAAGACCAGAAGGAGTTCAGTATTTTCCTTTAATATGTGCTGCAACCTGCTGTATTATTTAATATATCAAATACCTTTGATAAGAGCAGTAAAATCACATTGTCTTTGTTTAGAAATACAACATTTTGAGAAAACTAAGTCAATGCTTGTGCTGCAAAACAAACAGGAGGGTTACTGAAGAATCAAAAAGAAGATGTGAAAGAATTGCACTCAAACTTTTGTAACTGTACCCACACTAGAAGGCTGAGCAGAGAGTTAAAAGTTTTAGGTAGCTGGAAATAGCTGCTGCCTCAAAGCCAGTTTTTGTGTTTAACACATGTGGTTAGACAGCCAACAACCATTCCTGGGGATTATCTGCTCAGAGTATGAAAGACAATAAAACAACCCACCACTGCTTTTTCAGGCAGACATGGGCATGATTCCCATTAGCACATTTTTATTTTAAAACTGAGTGTGATTGCTCTGATTTTATAATACAAGAAAGCTAAGCACAGATGTTGGTACTTATAGCTGCACAAAACTTTGCCAGGTAAATAGCAAAGTGCAGAGTTATGAACTGCTTCTGAACATGCACAAATATATTGCATGGCACAGCAGTTTAAATACATTAGTTACTGTATACAGTTGAAGAAAAGCAGCATCTTCTAATCTTTACATTAAAACAAGCCAAATCCAAAACCCAACCAGGTAAATGCACATTTTCCCCCTGTTGATTTTGGAACAAGCTTTAAGTGAGAACTGATGGTAGACAGCAGCTTTAACCACTGCAGGAGGAAAGCAATGACTGGTGTTCAGTTCTGGTTTACTGTAACAGTAATGGACTATTAAAAAATATAAGTGCAAAAGAAAAGACACTTATACCAAGTTTTTGAAGGTGGTACTTGATGGCTTTTTACACGCTATCAGTTTTCCAGACTGCAAAATGCAAGACAACACAGATATCAGAAGTCATCAGCCTTCTCTAATTTCCAACCATGTCAATTAACAGCTGCAGTTAATTTGTGGTTTTACTAATTTATGATGTAAAGCCCTGCTCCATTTTGCTGTGGAGTGTGGTTTAGTGTACTGGCTATTAGAATGTTCTTCAGCTTGTTCAGAATTTTTTTTTTTTTTTGCCTTTCACATTCCTGCAGGAAGTGTAATATTTGACAAAGTTAACCTGAAATAAAAATTTGTCACCTGCCATGTCAGTGCTTCATCTGTCTCCTACTTGCAGGACACGTACAATGAAACCATGTAAACCTTTAGAAAGCTTTAAAATTAACTTTACTGATGGAAAGACTGTGAATTAGATCTAGAATTTGCTTTAGGATTGACAAAGTGCCCCTAAATTCACTGATTTATTGTTATTTTTATAGAATCAGACATACCTCCTGTTGTGGACAAAACAGAAGGGCTTCTCAGGCAAGTTCATTTGACCTCAGTCTGGCATCAGGAGGAGACCAGACAGGCTGTGCACCACCTCTCCCATCTCCTTTGCAACTTGAGCTACAGCAGATTTTCTGTTACTGCCCATGCAAGGACTATAAACCCTGCTGACCCTGGTAGGAAGTGAAGGTCTGGTCATCAGCAGCCTTCATCAGTATCAGAATCCAGAATTAGCCTGGATTTACAGTGGTGTGCTCAGTTAACCACTCTGTTCACTCTGCTTGCTGTACTTGCTCCTAGACATATCACTTGGAAAAAAAGAAACCTTGGGGGAAAAAAGCACTGCACAGAGTGCTGACAGGGTGATCAGCTTGTTCATTTTGCCACACTTCCTTGAGTTTCTGGACTTTCTAGATTGAACACACCCCAGTAGGTAACACAAGTAAAAGAGAAGAAATTCTCAAATCTCTTTTACTTGGTAGATCTCCACTTACATCCTTATACTCCCCCCACGAAGTTCAAGGAGTCATTTGAGGCAGGTTTACAATGAAGAACTCATTATAATTCTGCTATTTATTCCATTCTATTTAAAATGCTCCAATACAGATCAGTTTGAACACATACTGTGTTTAATGCTTGCATTAAAGCAAGACTTGATAATAATTTCATTCCATTAATCATACAAGAAATAATGTAATGCATTCACAGTATGTAACACTAACTCCTTTCAGTTTTTCTGATTTATGTTTCTGCTTAAATTCATAGCTTACACTTAAATATTTTTGCAGTATACAAGAGATTGTTTTCAAGTGCCGTAGTTTAAGTCAGACACAGACCAAACAGTCTTGAAAAACACGATCAGCATCATCAGATAAGCTCTTCCTTGATGCAGGTCTTGGCTAAAATGCAAAAGTTACTATGGAGCAAGTCAAACACATCCTCAGATTCCTGCACTGTTCTAAGGTCTTTGTGACATCTGTCCTTTCCACAGCAGCAGGCACCTTCCATGGCGAGTTCTGTGTATGTCTGGTATCAGTTACAGCTGAGTGAACAAATCCTCATGCTCAAAGCATCAGCTGTAAATCACCACTGTACTAACAAAGCCAAAAGAGCCACATCAGTTTACAACACAGGACATGACCCATACTTGCAGCCTGGAAAAGCAAGTCAAAGGAAAACTGCTTTTTCTTTCTATAGCCTGGTTCTCTAATTAGGATTTTCGTCCACACTGTAATTTGGTATTGGAGAACAAAAAAAAAGAGCACCATATACTTTAAGCAGACAAATCATTATGAGCTATAAAAACCCGCTACAGCTGAATTTACGGAAACATAACCTGCAAATGTCCCAGATTCTTCAAGACCCAAAAACTATGAACAGCAATTGTTGCAAGACCCAAAAACTATGAACTCTGCAAATTGTTACACTGGGAACACTAATTCTAGTCCTTATTAAAATGGCTGGCTAATAAGCACAGGCTAACATCCCTTGTGTGGGACTACTGTGATCCTGAAAAATTTGGGGCTCAGGAGATTTGAACAAAAAAATAAAAATAAAAAAAGAAAAAAGAGAGATAGAGAGAGAAAGGGAAATAAAACAGCTATCCCACACCTGGACACCAACCTGGCATGAAGAGTCCAAGCAATGAGTACAATGTTTGGCTCCAGGGACAAGTGAGAGAAAGGCTTTTGAACTGAAAAAGTGCAAGACTAAGCTCAGATGAAAAACAACATCAAACTAGAAAACTGTTACTTGATTATTGTGCAAACACTAAGTCACCTATTTTGTATTTTGCCGCTCTGAGAATGTTTTAAGTGTTTTAACATGACTGTGAAATTGACCTGACAAGAGAAAGGGTAACTCAGCTATAAACTGGGAAAACAGACAGGATGATTAATCACAGTTGATAAAACAGTTTGCTTTGCTAGAAAAAGAGACCTGACCTTCAACTATTCAGTCCTTCTGTGCCTGCATACTTCTGCCCTGTTCCCTGAAACTCTCCCTACTCTACAACACTGCAAGAAGAACCTCTGGCAGCCAGCTCCCAGGACTACTCCCACTGAAAAGCAGTGATCCCTGATCCAACAGCCTAGAGAGCCCATGCTCTGCAGCCTCCTTCCAAGTCCCAAGAGAGCACTGCTCACGTATTTTACTAGCATCCCTGTCATGCTAATTTCCTGCCTCTGAAGTCAGAATTTAGGGTGCAGGCACACCACATTCCCCTGAATGGCACAATGATTTCCTGGTGTTAGTCACCTTGTTCTTTTGTGCAGGTCTCCAACAGAAGGACCAGCACTGCGCTATCACCCCAGCAGAGCAAAGGAAAAAGAGATGAAGATTTCACCTTCATTCTTGAAGGGAAAAATTTCTAAAGGATTTGTCTAAGCAAAGGAGGTGTGCATGACTGTTAGGGACCATCCACAGGTATGAATCTCAAATATTAACCTCAGGAGTCCCTTATGTAAGTTAGCACTAAGCAAAGGGATGGGCCAGAATTTACTGCTCCCTTCAGCTTTATAGAGGGAGAAGGTGTGTTGGGAAAGATTTCAGGCTTTGCCACATGTGAGTAAGAACAGGTCTGTCTCCCTTCACTTGTCACTGAGCAACAGGTAAAATAAAAGCTTTGTAAAAAGGAAATATTGCCCTTTTCCATTAAGGTTAAAAGTTAGAAACCTTAGTAACAAGCACACTTCTCCTAGAAGAAGAGGGAAATATTTTTCTATATGTAGACAAGAGTTCTCTGATTTGCCTATTTCTGTGATCAGCATTTCAGTGGCAAACCCCTCCCAGGGCAGGGTTAGGTCACTGGTTTCAGCAGTCTGTCCAGAGCACAGAGAACTGTGTTCTGAATAGGACTGAGCCAGAGGCATGAATAAACTTAAACTGAAGTAGGCATGACAAAGTCATGCAAAGGATTTCTCATGACTTGACCCACCTGCAACATTCACAAGCCCTAACAGGCATTGCAAGAAGACCTAATCGGATTTGTGATCCACATTTGCACTTTCTGCACAAGGAGGAGCAAGTTTTTTCCCATAGACATTTCCACTCACCTAACAGACAGATCAACTAAACAAACTGCTCTAAACCCTCTTCTCAACTGGCTCCCTGAGCATCTAAAAATCACATCTAAAAGGTGGCAGACAATATGCTCTGAACAGACAGGAGCCACACAGCCCTGGATGTATTTGATGACACCAAATACAAAATCAAACACACTACACCAGCTCACACAATGAGCAGGTTGGAGCCTCTTGCTAAACCCTTATCAGCACACACCAAGCATCCAAGCCAAAAAAAGCTACATGACTGTTCCAAGTCTCAAATCAAGTCTTGTTTCTGAATCTGTTGCTGATGAGATTTTAATTCCAAAAGCCCTGAGCTATAAATCACTATATGGCTAAAAAAAAAAAACTGTGGAGGAAATGTTAACACAGTGTTAGGTTCCCCTGGGATTTAAGGAGCTCTGTGAGGAGACACCTTATTATAAAAGCCAAACATCTGAAGAGACTGCCAAACATGGCCCTTAAGGAGAATAACACACAGGCCACTTAAACGTGATGTCATTTTGACCTTCAGGCAGTTCTGCCCAAGGTTTGCTTGATGATTCAAAATTGGAAGAATCAGCATTCTTTAGTGTAAGGACAGAGGGAAAAAAAATCATCATCTGCCTACTTGCCAGGTTAACACAGTCAAACAAGATGTCATTTGTGACAATTGTTTTTTCATTTCAGAACTACACATCTGTGTGCATTCACACACAGGCATGAATAACTTGGGTATGACACTGACTATCAAGATGGATAGACAAGCTCTCTAAATGTGAAGCAGCAGTACTAAGATCCCCCCTGCACCAAGTGGAATGGTGCACTTGGCATGCTCAGGTGATGACAGGGTACCAGCAGCACAAGGTACATTTGCCTCAGACAACAAAGGGGCTCATGGTGACTCTCAGCATGGTATCCTTCAAACACCTTACAGGCAGCAGTGCAGTCCCTCTACCTGCCATGAAGCCATGACATTCCTGCCAGCTGCAATGAAGGGCAAGATGGCTCCTAGATGCCTCTCACAATTTCAGCCTTTAAATGGGTGCCACAAATCCACTCTGCCCCTTGCCACAGCACACTTTGAGGCACTGAAATGAAACTGCATCTTACCTTGTCTTTGGATAAAAACCCTGAGCAGTGGATGAGCACTTGAAACAGCCTTGAAGAAGTTGTCATCATTATTAATAGGGAGAAGGTCTCCATGCACATCAGCATATCCAATCATCACTTCCAGGTTGGCTATGTGATGAATGTGAAGAATTAGTTTGTAGAAGTCTTCAAACTTTCCTGGCTTGTAGCGATCCAGAGAGAACCTTCTGAACTCTGCCCCAAACTGCAAGAGAAAGCAAACAGAGCATCAGCAGATGTGTCACCACAGGCCAACGCTCCAGTTTGGCATTTGAACGTGGTACACGTGGTCACCTCTCTTTTCATAGAATTAGAGAGCCACAGAACCAATGAGGTTGGAAAAGACTGCTGAGATCATCAAGTCCAACTTCTACTATTCAAACCTATTCCGTGGTGAATACAGTCACACGTTGGCGCTTACAAGCCTACTAATGGCCTTTTAGGTCCTCCCATCAGAACATAACCATGGTTACCAAGACATCACAGGTACACCCAAGTGTTCCATCTTAAAAGAAATCACATTTTTAAAATATTACGTTTTCACTAAATCCTCTAGAGGATAACTGGATTTGTAGGTCTTAACTTTGAAGGCCCATCATTCATTATCACCATCATCAGGCATCCATAGAACCATTCCTCTCCAAAGCAGAAGTATTCACTCTACTGCTTTCAAAAGAAGTTGCTCAGCTATTCAAACAACCTTATAAAAATTCTTTGCACATTTCCCATCAATACCACTGGGATCCCAACCACAAGACCTTTAAAGAAGCATGGTATGTGAGCACACAGCTTGTTATTAGAAAATACACTCACTCCACATGACCCCTGAATTTCCTGGCAATCCATGCAGCAGAAGGAAAGCTAGTTTTCATGGCTTTAATTTTTCTGTCACTCCACTGGTTTTTATTTTTAAAGCTTTACAGACCATTAAGTGCTTTAAAAAAAATAGCAGGGGTAGGAGGGTGTGATTTGGCACAAGACAACAGGAAATGTTATAAATCCATGAAACTGTTTTAAGTAAGTCAGAGTGACTGTGAAGATTTCAATGCTCCTTATTTCTGATATTAGAAACAAAATATGCTGTGTTAAGAACTGGAGGGAAGAATTTGATCCTCTATTTAAGGAAATTAAGATAATGAAAACAGGCATCTAGTTAGACTAAACAGCTTAAATCACCTTTCTGGTACATTTAATTTAGTATTTCAGATTGTATAATATGAATAAACTACTGTTCATCAACCAAACCTCTAAATCCATCCTAACTCACTCTTGAGCACATGGAACCACAGCCACAAATCCAAGAACAAGTAAGGCTGTAACTAGGACCTTATAGAAGTTCTTATTTGCAAAGTCAGCCAATACAAGGGCTAGAAACCAAAGACACAAAACTAACAAGCACACAAAAGAAATAAGAAGGGGGAGAGTCTTCTCTAGACAAATTCTTCCTCAAAATGGAGAATGACTTGCTTAGAGGTTCTCAGCTGTTAAATCAACTATACATGCAAGCCACTCTTTTGCTGAGACTAGCAAAAGTATGAATCATCACCATAATCATCTTCAAGCAAAAATGAAAAAAAAGAAGCCAACATAACCCTGCTGGCTTTGGGCACAAGCATGTTCTCAAATTACTTCCGCAGTTATGAAAATCCCACTCTTGAGCATCAAAGCCTAGTTGTGATCCTCTGAAAGCTTGTTTAGTCAAATTATGCTGCTTGTTTGTAATACTAACTGCTAGTTCCAGTTTGGATTTCAGAGTGCCCATCCAAATGCACAAAAGGCGACCAAACCACAGCTGGTTCCAATGGAGGAGAAAAAGTCCTCCTTTGTCCTCCACCCCCTGCTCCTCTCCAGAAAAATCCGAGTGGCAACTTACTTCTGTGGACACACTTCAAACCGAAAAAAAAGCTTAAGTCTTTTTATTTAAAAAGTATCCCAAAGTTTTATTTTTCTTAGATTCAAGCTAGAAAAAGCCATCTTCAAGTGTCAAGTTTAACACCTACCTACATGATAAACTAAAGGGGCAAGAACAAGGTCTTCGTAGGTTTTGCTTAGAGCTGCATCTACTGCTCTGCACACCTGAACAAGAACCCAGGATCCCTTGGGATTCCCTTAGCCAAAATGCCAGGGCACTGAGATGCCAATCCCAGTAACCATTTGTTTCCTGGACAGCTTGCTCAGGACCATTTGCACACCTGGTACTTTGGAGGAAGCAGCTGCTGTGCAGTCTTACCCAGGCAGTGCAACCCCCACCCCACGCAGCCCCCTCGGACCCATCCGACCTGCTCTGCCCAACACAGCTGAGGCAGAGCTCAGGACATGGCACCCAGCAGGGAAGTGACATGGGAAAGGACAGAGGAGAGAACGAAGGATGGTTACTTGCACTTGGCTGGTATGAGCCAAAGCTCAGCTTCAGTCGCCACATGAGAAGACAGCTGGCAAAAGGGCCAAGCCTCCCAGCCTAGTCCCTGCAGGCACACTGGAAACTACTGGATCAGTGGAGCCTGACACGTGGGAATGCCACTGCAGGCTGGGGGCACTGAGGTCTGACAGGAATGCTGTCCAGTCAAATTGACTTGTTCACATGTTCAGCCTTAGGAAAGCCCAAGAGTCAATTTCATTTGCCTGGGAATAGCACAACAGGAAACAAAGGCAAAAGATTTCACTTGTGCTTTCTCCATGACCCAGCTTTTTAAGGCAAGGGAGCTAGAAGGTGATTCTGTAGAGAAGGGAAGAGTCAAGAGACTTAAGCAGATAATGAGAATTACTTTCTTTTTGTTTAAAAGTTAGTATTACTGTAGTAATAGCTTAGCTGATTTATTCACCCTGTGCCTATACACAGGCAGCAACCATTGTCAGCAGGTCTGTTCAGAAGAGGGGAAAAAAACTGCTTCAGCTCATTCATCATCCCTAATGAGGCTGAGAGAGAGTATCACAGTAATAATGGGGTTTGCAGTACCACTCAGCTTGGAGACTGGGTGCTCTGCATTGTATTCAGACAGGATTTCAAGATAGCATCCACCGTGTATCTTACAGAAACTACAAATTCTGATAGCCAAAACGACTGATCTGCTTCTCTAAGTCACAAAGTTCATCTTATCATATCCCTTCACAGAAAGGTACACAAGGACTGGTGTCTGCCAGCAAAGTCTCTGCCAGAACAATACTGTATTGCACTGTTTGATAAACCAACAGTTTTAACAAGCAGATTAGTTTTCCATAATGAAGTAAATTACTCAGGGCTATTTAACTAATGCAAATACTGCATCCAGTATTGCAGAAGTCAGAGGACAGGAGGAATGCAGGGAACTTAAAAAGAATTTAGTCTGACAGAGCTTATTATGACTAAAAAAAACAACTTAGAAACAACTGTACATTTTGTTTCACAAAAATAACCTCCGCCCCAAGATCCTCAAAGTATCAGCCAATGACTGTACTTGTTGCCTTCAGTCTGATGACAAATAGCACACAACAAAATGCAACACATCAGGCAGGAACAAAAACAGATGCCCAGAAGAGTGTTCTGATAAAAGTTGTGTTAAAGAAGAAGGAAGACACAGCTAGCTGATCAAAACTCACACAAGCTGATCAAGAGCCATCAACTGCTTTCTTTGGCTTTTTTTCTGGCTAAAGGGTACAAGAGGTCAGAGGAGATGAGGGAGCAGGATTTTGAGGTTTGTTTACTTAGAGAGCTGTTGTTTTGTGAAATGAAGGAGTTATTTGCAAGCAAAAGAGAGCAACTCTTCTTTTTTTCTTTAAATTTTAAGTTTCAAGATGTTTACAGGGCCAAAAATGAAGCCCTATGTTTATGAGGTGCCATCCCTCTAGTTTATTGCTGGCTTTGAAATCAGACTATTGTAATAAGACGACATCAAAGAGCAACATTTAGCAATAAACATGAGTTACATTAGCTACCTACTTCTCTCATGAAATAAAAAAAATCAAGAACAGAAAGAAAATTAAACACTTTCATCCTTGCATAGACTGTAATTTCTGCTTACATGTGAGATTTTCAAAACTGGGAAGACCTAATCAGGGATGCTTTATCAGTGAGAATGAGCAGAGGGCAAGAAAGAGGAGGGAAGACAACGTAAATGGGTTTGTGCATGCTGACTTGACCTGGGACTTCAGAGCTCTGCTGTCACATTCATGTGTCTGTTTTCTGTCCCCGTTTTCTCCCCCAGTTACACCTTTCCCAGCTCACATAGCATTCTCTGGCTCTGCTCCCAGTCTCAGAGTGGTTGTCACTAGAGGCAAGAAGCCACCAAGCAAGCAGATGTTCTCTGCAACACGTTCTCTCTTCAATGGCTTGCTCCAGAGCAACTCTGCTTCACTACAATGATCGAGCTGGTGGAAAGGGTGAAATTTTATGTTCTGCTCAGATCTTGCTATTTCTTTCAAGAGAGAGTCACAAGAGCAAGACAGCTTCTCTTGTTTGTCCTTCATAGATATCCCATCAGGGACACAATTTCACTACCTTCAGCCCCAAACTTTTTTCCTGATTGACATCATGCCATACTTCCACCCTTCCTTCTTCTAGTCCCTCCTTTTACTCTCCCAGAAAAACACAGCCATGCTTTAGTATCTTAAATGCTTAGAATAGTTTCTCTTACCAAAGAAAACCAGTGGTTCCCCTTCTTTTTCCTGCTTCTTTGACACAATGTTTCACATCTCTGCTTTTCCTTTAAAGAACAACTTTTGTAACTCCTTCAGCCCTCTCCAGGGGTCTGTAAGGCTCAGTTCAGGACAACACTTTTCTCTCTTCTGTATCTACTTGGAAGAGAAATTCTTCTCTCTCTGTTCCCACCACCCTCAGATCACCTTCTGCTCCTGATTTGCACCTTGCATTCAGTCTCACAGATGCTTGGCTGTCAGCTCAAGGGCAACTTAAAGCCAAGGTTACCCTTTCCCCTGCCTCATTTACCTTATTTCATAATTTTTGAGAACCAGACCACTACACTGCTTATTTTGCCTCACTACCACATGGCAGTCTGTGAAAATAGTTATCCACAAAAAAACAATATTATCAACAAAAAAACAATATTATCAACCTGTTTGTTTGGAACCATCATCCCTTTCTTTGCCAGTCTTGCTCCAGTAGTTCCTCTCCTACGAGGTCACCCATGCAGCTGCTTTCTCCCTACCACCTCTGTCAGCACAGCCTCCAAGCAGGACACTGCCAGCCTCCCTCACTGCCTGATATTTAAACCCCCAGTGCCACTCTCCTTCAAGAAACACTCGTTTGCAGAAAGCAAAGCCTTTAAAATAAATAAAATAAAAGCAAAGCCTTTAAAATAAATCTGTGATTTATGTGCCAAGTCTACCTTTCCAAAAGCAAGTATCTTCCTTTTTTTATTCCAGTCCCCTGCATCTCTGGGAACAAACCAAAGTCTGTTTGCAAATGACGTAGACCGAGATGGTCCTGTATTTTTGTGCAACACACACTCTATCACGCCACAGAGCTTAAGCACAATTACAGCACAGGATGCATACATCCATGGCATGTCACCATCAGCATGAGGGAGAAGATGATTTGGCACCTTTCCACCCAGAGGGACAAAGCAATCAGGTCTGGTCAACACTGTGATAAGCCTGTGAGCCTAGCTTCCTGCAGAAAGGCAGCCCTGCCCTACTACAGGTCTCCAGCCAGAGCAAACCACTTTTGCAACATTTACTGAGAGGCATCTACATGGATACAGGAAACCTGTCACCAGTAAGGGCTCTTGCTGGTTGCAAACTTATTTAAGACCCTTTTAGCTGCCACCAGAGGTTTCCCCATGAGCTCAATGCCAGCAACAGCTGCAGAGAAGTAATTTGATGCAGATGCACACACACCCCTGGCCAGACCTGAAGGGGGAGTGGGAACAGCTGTGCAGGGCGGAAGCAGGAGGGATGGCACAAGGCTGGGTGGCCCTGATGCCACCAGCCATTTCTGCTTGAATGAACTTCAGGCATTTCCAATGGGAACAGGAATACCTCTGTACCCGGAGATTTTGCCTTCACTTAGAGTGAGGCAACTCTCCCAAGGTACATTTCATCTTTTAACTCCTGGCCTGCCATTGTGAAGGTAATTAGAGGCAAGCAGTGAATCCTAGGGAAACCTTTCTTGGTTCTGAAATGCTCAGATTAAGTGCACACAAAGTCTCTCACAAAGAGAATGATAAGGCACTACAGAGGAAGGCACTATTAATTGCACCTCTGAAGCACTCCTTGGAGGTGGCTAGTCCTGGAGCCTGTTAGACAGAGCCTCCACAGGTATTTGAACCTCACACGAAAGACGTTCCTTTCTGGCTTGGCTGTAAACAACATTTAATTTTCTGAAGTGCTCTTTAAAGTTGAAAGGTCCATTGTTCAGTGTCCTTTAGGACTGTTTCAGTGTGTCGAGACTACATTTGAGAAGACTACTCACATAAGACAGACTGGCTGGACAAAGTTTTAAGCAGATCAGAAATTCCCAAGTTAGCAGACTAAAAGGTATTACAAACAGGAAAGAAGCTGGAGGCAGGATCAGGAATGGGAAAGCATGGGAATACTGGAACACAAGATAGCAGCCTTCTGGTCAGTGCCAACCACGCAGTTAGCACAGCTGGTACCCAAGCCCACACCAATATACTTGCTTCAGGAACACTGTTGGAGGAACGACATCTTTCTGTGACAAGACAGACTTGAGACTACATCAAACCTGAGCACCAGAGCATATCCTCCTGTCACACGCTCTGTGACACCAGGTAGCTCAAAGCAATGTTCCAGCCTTCCCTGTACCTCCTAGAGGCACTCCTGCTCCCACAGTGCCAGAGTACAGGTCAGAGAAGTGAGTTACACTGCACTGGTGCTTATTGCAGCTGTCACCTGAACAGAACTATCCCTAGGTGACTGGTCTGTGCCACACTTTTCAGCTGAAAGGTTTGGCCTCTCATCTGTGAAGGGCAGTAAGCGTGCACAGGACCCACTGTTGTGGCTCAGCTGAAAGCTGTGGTCACTTTCTCTCATGTCACCTAGCAGACAGACTTAGGTATGACCACTTCAGAAAGCCATCCTGCTATGAAAAACAAAGATTTGCTTGTAATGAGAGAGGAACCAGGAGTTTAGTAGGTGCTATTTAGCACATCAGAATAAGCACAATACCTGCTGTGAGAAGCCCAGCAAACTGGGAGGGGAAGGAACAGAGG
Source organism: Leptocoma aspasia (assembly GCA_013399835.1). Taxonomy (NCBI): domain Eukaryota; kingdom Metazoa; phylum Chordata; class Aves; order Passeriformes; family Nectariniidae; genus Leptocoma; species Leptocoma aspasia. The sequence continues at coordinate 71,143 of VXAX01001767.1, forward strand.
CAACACTTCTTAAGAGATGAATGTTTACAGTCTCTTTCTCTTGACATGTTTTGCAAGATCCAGACCGTCTCAAGTTGCTGTTACTGTGGCACAGTGTCTTCATTTGAGAGGGGGAAGCACTGTGGTTTTCTGAGTCCGTGCCACATTTGGTTTCCATATAATCGAATATGCTTTCAAGCTCAAAACCAGAAGTTAAATCAGATGGCTACAGGGCTTTTTACTGCACTTATTTTAGTTTTATGCCAGGTATGACAAGTATGACCTTAACTTGGAAGAATCTAAAGTACTGCTGAAAAACTTTAAGCAGACTTAAAGTCTGTTTTAACATTCTGTAGCATGTAAAAAGAGAGCTGCTTTTTGATCTCTCTTGAAGTGAGCTACACATGGAAAACTTTTCTTAAAACTTCAGAAGGCCCATACAGCTTCAGGGTTAGAGTGAAATCAAAGTACACAAGGCTGGAAAACACAATTTGTAGACCTCTCTCAGTTAACACCAGACAGTGCAGAACCAGACCTTTAAAATCTCTTTAGAGGGGGCTATTAAAAGTAAGCTTGCTCTTACTGCTATCACTGCAGTTTTAAAACTGCTTGATGTTACACTTGACACATGTCAGATGCACAATGTGCATACATACACTGCCACAGCTCAACAGTCACGTGGACATGCAATACCAGCAACTTTGGCAGGGAGGAAGATACAAAATTTAAACCATCGATCTTTATGTAACAGCACAGGCACACTTCTAAGAAGGGGGGACAACACGTGAGCAGGAAAAAGCACCCACAAGTTGTTTGAATGCTGCATCTCTCTGGCAGCTGGGCAGGCTTGCTAAAGCACTGACTGCTACACGTGCCTCAGACCAAAACAGTCTTTCAGCTGCTAGTGACTTCCTAAGAGCACGGAGCACAGCTGATCCCAAACATGCTTTTTGTCTTTGAACACCGTAACAGTATCATGTCTACTCAGGACACATCAGAAAATGATTGAAAATTTATTAATAATCCATTTGCGGCACCCATCTAAACACCAACATTTAATGAGAGCCAAAACAGGATGAGAGAAGAGAGCATAAAAAATATGGTTATAATTAACTGATTCTGTTTATCTTAATGGGTTTGTTTATAGTAGCAGGATGTTAGTCACGTTATTGTTAATTTGTAAATCAGTTTGCAATGCAAGAAAACATGACACTATTAATTAATAAGGCAGAAATATGACAGTCAGCACGTGAGTCAGGTGGCTATGCTTTTACAATCCTCAGCCACTATCAAAAGTTCCATTGTCTGAGAGGGTTCATCAACAACAAAGGGTTCTTCTGCAAAGCACTTTTATCAGGGAACAACGAGTACATTTAGCCATCTTTGAAATCATGAAAGTTAATTCTTACTAGTACATACAGTTCACAGGAATTCATACAGTAGTAACAGAAGAACAGTACTCTGCTGCTTTTAAGCCAGAAACATGGACCTGTCAGTTTCAAAGTGAAAAAAAACCCCAACAGACACTTTCACAAACAATTCAAAGTGCTATCATTTTAAGGCCCAAGACAATCTTATACTTCTACTATTCCAAAATATCTAAGAGATTGGAAAAGAAATACACACACACATTTGGACTGATAGCTACCCTCCTGTTTGAAAAACTGTGTATAATACTGAAGGGAAAAAAATAAAATTTCCTTTCACTCAGAGCAAGACAAAAGAAGATTGGCTACATGGAGTTACAATTCAAGAGAAGTTCCACTACTAATGTAGTAATTCCTATTTTAAAAGCATTTGTTCTTCTGTAGGCTTATACTCATGGGCAAAGAAGCCTGTAACCTCTTGGTAAAGCTAAAGACAGAAAATGAAAAATAGGTTAAGAACTCTGCCTGTGGCCACGAGATCCCAAACAAAACAAACACAAAAAGCCCCACACGTTGCAGGCACTGGAGCTCTTGGTAAAAGGGAAAAAAAGGGGAGAGAAAGGGTCATCTGGAAACCTTTTTCAGAGATTAGAGGCAGTTTCTTGAGAGCGGACAGATACTTCACTTGTCAACCAACAGAGGAAAGGAGCCAGTGAGTACTAGACACACGAGAATACACAGTTGTTCCAAGCCAGCAAGATAATGTGTTTTCAGATCCTGTCTAAAAGGACTGAAACATTAATCCTGAGCTACAGAGACAACACCTAGATAAGAACTGAGCTTCTAATTTATTTTGTCGAGAAAGATGGGAGAGAAGGGCTAAGGTGTAATAACAATTCAATTAATATTTTTTTATGACATGTGCCAACTTCTAAGCAGGTTTCTCTTTACCCTTCCTCTTTTCTATCTAGCAATAAGCTTTTAAGTGTTTTGATTTTAAAGTCAGCTCTCTGAGGATGAGGCAGAGGAAGGGAGAAAGCGGGGAACCGGACAGAAGGAGACTTCTTAAAAGCAGAAGACTGCAGCAATTTCCACCACTGCCATGTCTGGAAACAGAGGTGTGCACAGATGGCAGAGGGTTTTCCCCTTCAGTATTTGCTGCAGCACAGAGATCCATGAAGCTTTTGTGGCACCCTAGAGCCACCCAGAGAAAAAGTGACCTGACATACACCAAAAGGTACAACACAGTGCCACAAAGCTCATCCTTCTGCAATGACACAGTCAGAGGATATATCACTGCCAGTGTTCCCACCACGTAGTCACAGACATGAAAAGTCCATGGACACAAGAATCACGCTGAAGCATGCTTTAGGCCACGTCCCCAGCAGGGGTGATGGGTCAGGCTAGGTTCAGCAGAGCTACAGGCCAGTTCAGACCCACTGAAATCCAATCATCCACAAACCTCACAGGTCTACTGGACAAAAAAAGAGGAATACCTACCGCCTGCAGGTTTTGGCCCAATGGCACAAGAAGGATCTTGAAAACGGGAATGAGTTCGGCCATCAAGATGCTCCCTCCTTCTCCCCTCCCCCGCCTTCCGACACACAGACACATACACACACCACTCTGTGTTACAACCCTCTGGCACATATCAAGAACCTTATAACTTAAGGATACTTGGGGATTTCCAGAGAAGTGTCTTACCCAGTATAGCACTTAGCACTGACAAGCCCTCCCCTTTCAATAAGCAAGGGCACAAACTGACTTTCAAGAACTTGTTTTTTGGAGAAAAGGAAAGAAATTCAGTAAATCCAGAAAAATCAGATTTCACAGGAGTAATTTCTCAATTGGGACTAATGCGATACACCAGCAGGATGCTGGTTTATCCTTAAGAAAGGAACCACTTGGTTATCATAACAGAGGCAGGGACATCAAAACCCCAGCATCTGCAAACTATCTCCCATCCAACTCCCCACAACTATTTTTTCCAGAGCTCCTTCTGATCAAACTCAATCTTCAGAGGAGAAAAGCTATTTCCCACCATTGTGTAAAAGCAGCACTCTCTCACACTCAGCTCCTCTGCTAAAAGGGATTCCACCTGCCCACGGACTGCCACTTCCCCAGCCTTTGAAAAGCCACCAAGAATCCCTTGATCCCCGGCCAGCAGCATGCCCTGGCGCAGAGGCTGAGCTGCACCCACCTCCTCTCACCTGGCAGCCTGTGCTCTCAGGCGATAGCTGCAAAATCATGAGTTCTCAGACTCAACTTTCAAGTTCTCAGGCAAGCCCAGACAGGCCTCACACTTACAAAACACAAGCAACTAAGTGTTTAAAAGGCTGACTACATAGGGCTACCAAAAGTAGCATTACTGAACCTTTTTGTTTCCCCAGCCTCAGATAGTCCATGCAAACAAACAAACAAAAAAATCTCAACACTCTGTATTTCTAGATGATCGCAGCACAACAACACAGTGACCCACAGGGACAATGCTGCCAGCATGACAACCCACCCGACAAGAGCACTGTGTTTTTGTAAGAGGTATAAGGTTTTCACACAGCACCTCGCCAGGTAACACTGGCCAGAGCTTTTCACTGGACCTCCTTCAGATCACTGAAGAGTAACTCTGTGAGAGGGAGCCAAAACAATCTTGCAATGTCAGCACCGACTGCCTGCTACATCAACAGCCTAGCTGTTATTGTGCCCAAGTCATGCTAACAGTAAAACTCACCAGCACCAGGAAATTCAACAGCCCAGCTTCCACTGACACACACTGCAGGTTCACAGATCATCGCTGGGTGTAGGCCCTCAACATATTGAATTTAGCTTCTATCTTAAGTTTTCTTCCAATGCAGTAGAGTTCTCCATACTAACTTCTGGGCCATCAGTAGTGACAACCCTGAGCTACAGAAGGACTTCAGTAAACCCGTCCCACCCATACACGTTTATTTTCCTTCCCTCCAAAAATCCACAACCATTCCCAGGCTTACAATCTCCCTATACATCACTGTGTGTCTATAGAACCAGGTAGGATTCACTTACAGTATTCCTGCAGCTGTAAGGGAAGCTACAAGCTCTTTATTATAAGGTTGCTTTCTAATTGTTAATAGAACAAACACAAGCTATGGCAATATTGAAGTAGAAGAGAGAGGATGAACTTAAAAATTCTCGTACGTGGTCAAGGTTTTAGTTTAATACTCATAGAATGTAAGGGTTATAATTCAGAAGACAGGATCTGGAGCATTTGGGAGCCACAAGGAATGTTGTGGGTGGGTTACATCTTAGAATCAGTACAAGCTGAACCAAAACTTTCCAGCTATGGAAGCAGAATGGAACTTTCTAGGCCAGTTGAGCCCTTTCAAGTGGCAACAGCAGGTTAGGAAATAAGGGCCTGAACCCACATTTCAGGTGCCATGTTTAGAAATTATTAGAAGCTCCCTTGGATACAAGGTACTTCTCCCACTGATGCCATCTCTGCTCTATGTGTTGCTCAAGGCCATTTGATCTAAACACAAATTTTAACGGCAAAAGTGGACAAAAACGAGCAGCACCAAGCAGAGAGTCCCAAAGACATCACCTTCAACACCATCTCAGCAGGTGATCAGGGACTCCGGGAAAGGTTAAGGTTATCCGTACTTTTTTCAACTTATGCATTACTCACACCTTGCCTGGTATACGTGTATACAACACGGGCTTTCAGGGACATTTCTCAGTTTTGCTTAAATGCTACTTATTTTTGCCCTCAGAGGCAGAGGCAAGATTTTGACGTGCTGGTTCAACCGAGAGCGACCAAAGCCTCCTGAGGGAGAGCTCAGCACGACCCACGTTCAGGCACAGCCACCCGACACCATCCTTTGAGGCGGCCAGCTCCGGCAGCGCTGTGAGCTCCTTCCCAGCACCGGCAGCGTGCACAAGCTGATGCCGGTGCCGGCATCCCGGCACAGCCGCCGCAGGAGGGGGACGCTTCCCGCAGGTCTCCCTCTGGCTCTTGCGGCTCGGACCTACGGCAGGACCGGCGGGGGGACCCGGCCCTTCTCCCTCCCGGTCCTCCGCTCCTCTCCTCAGAACGCGCCGGGGCACCCATCCCGNNCGGGGCACCCATCCCGCCTGCCGGGAGCCGGTCGGAGCACCGGGGGGCTGAAACGCCCCGGGGTGGGGCGGGAGCGGCACCGCCGCCGCGCCTCCCGGTGCCCCCGGGCCGAGCCCCAGCCCGTCCGCCAGGCGAGGCCAGCGGCGCTTCCCGAGCCGCCCCACAAA
>VXAX01001768.1:0-47964 GCA_013399835.1 Leptocoma aspasia
TCCAACCAAGGCCAGGTTGGACACGACTTGGAGAAACCTGGTTTAGTGAGAGGTCTCCCTGCTCATAGCGGGGGATGGAAGTGGATGAGCTTTAAGGTCCTTTCCCACCCAAACCACTCTGTGATTCTCCACAGCATGAAATCCCAGAATTCGATGTCCTGGTTCTTGAGGAGGCGCTTTAAACACGCCTCACAGCCATTTTGCCACCTGCAGGTTCCTCGAGATCAATTCCAGGTTTATATTCGGGCAAAAATTTTTAAAATTATATAAGGCGTAGATAAATTGGGAACAAAGGAGCCCTGAGTCGCTATTTGGAAATTACTTGTTAGGTGGTTTTATGCTTGTGAGTTGAATATGGGAAAAGCTAAAGCAGAATCGAGACCTGCTTGAATAAATCAGCTGGGGCTATTTTAACAATTTCAACCTTTCTGTGTTTTGATGAGAAAATGAAAAAGTAGGTTGTGTTGGGTAAGGGCTATCTGAGGAGTGTTACATTATATGCAATAATGCATTTTGTAGGATAACAATTAGTTTTCAAGTAAATGAGCAGTATGTAAAAAGTGGTTTGCTGGTTTTTTGTCTCCAATTGGTATAAGCAGACTGGTTGTGACGTCTGTGTTGTTACAGAAATCAAGGATTGATACATTTTCAGCTGGTTTTTGTGGCCCTGTAAACACTGCAGTAGAGTCAGGGTCACTACAATGAATTCATAATCCCAGGAATAAAAGTAGGGTCCATGCTTGAAAATCACCTTTCATAACTTTATGGGAGTTTTGAAATGATAAAGCTGTCCTAAACCAGGAGAAAATCAACAAAACTAAAAAGACCCATGACATTTACCTCCCATGCCCTGCATTAGCATTACCAGCCCTTCTGTGCAAAGGTTATTGCTGAAATTCCTGAAGGATTCCTGCCTGCCTCCCTGCCTGTGTCTACCTTTTTCAGATACTGAGATGCGAAAGGCCTAGAATAAATCAAGATTCCAGGTTTTTGAGACATATAGGAAAAAGGGGTACTGGCTCTGCTTTTAAATCTTGAGTTGGATTGGTATTTTAAGATACTAAAATGCACAGCCCTGGTCCCTTGCTTTTCCACAGCTGTAAGTGCAAATGACATTTACTGCCCACCTAGAGAAAATATATGGTGTTGCAGCTTCCAAATAAGTGCTGGTAAACTTAGTTTTAAATAATATTGGTGATTATTTAATCTCAGGTGAATTTAGAGACTGCCTCATAATGAAAAGCTTTTCTGCATTTTCATCATCTTCAATGATGTTGCGTTGCTTTGCTTTTGGGGCTGTTTTTTGTTATCTTAGAGCAGCACCATGAAGCTTGCTCTGTTATTTTCTCTATTCATTGTATTTTCATTCTGCCATACTTATTAGAGTGTTCCAGAAAGTTGTTTTCCTGTTCATTCTCTCTCTCTAAACGTCATATCCGAAAATACATCTGTGGGTAATGCAGTGAAGTTACTGTATGCAAGGATATCCTCACTTCAGCCAAATGGGAATGTGAGGTGTTTATTGCCAGAATCAAGAACGGTTAAAAGAATGCAGTTTTTTCTTCACAGGAGATTAAAAGCTCTGGAATCTGAGCCCTCAGCTCTGGTATACTATAGGAAAAGATTATTAATTAATATTTTTAATTGTTTCCATTCTTGTTTTATTTTCATATGGCAGCTGGTAATGATCATAAAAACCTCGCTAACGTGAAAACCTGAATTTAACTGATGCTGCAAAAGGTGCTTCATAAAAAATTATCTTCCTGACAGGATTTTTTCAGTTCTTAAAAAATATCCTCCATTTTAGAAAATATATTTTAATATAAATATATTAGTTTATAAAGTTTGTGATTGTTTGGTTTGGGCTTTTTTTAAAATTACTATTTTTTAAAGGTTTTAACAGTTTTGACTCTGAATTTGGCTCTGACATCTGAATTGATGAGATGATATTGGGGTTATCCTGCCCTGCCATGTTTTGTATTTCCTGATGTCCCTGGTAAAACAGCTGAAGAGACACTTGGATATTTGGAAAGGAAAGAAGAAAAGTTTGCGTGCTGTAGCAATTTGAAATACCACAGTTCACACATCACACTGAATGCAGCCCTTCCAGGACATGTTCTTTTGGTGACCCTTTTGGTGTTTATAAAAGTGCTGGTGTGACAGCCATTCGCATGGAGTCCATTTCTATCCATTTGCAGAGGTTCTTCCTTGGCCCTTTCTCTAAAGGAACTGAAATTGCAGAAAACTGACAAGCGAATCTTAGGTCAGTTTCTGTGTGTACAGATGAAAAAGTACAGCTTGAGGCTTTTCTAAAAGAATCCAGAGTCCTGGAAGGAATTGGGCAATAGATGCTGTTGAAAACCCCAATAAAGCAACAGACTATTTCTAGGTGCTGAGATCTCATTGCTAATGTAATCCCTGGATATCAAACACACAAAGTACTTCATTAACTCATCTCCTATAGCCTGCTGAGTAACTGCTACTCAAAAATAGCTCTCTCCTGTTTCTAGCCATTGATTGATTAGATTAGTTCTTTCCAAATCACAGATGCTATATTTTCTGTAATTTCACTTGAAAAGCAATATATTCTAAGGACTTCCAGCCCCTTGAGATTTACCTGTCAATGGTGAAATGTGTCCTTTTCTTTCTTCTATATGTTCTCTTCCTTAGACTGTTGTTGCTTAGTTATGACACCATTTTAAATTCTTATTTTATTTCCTGGCTGTATTTCAGACCATTTTATGGCAGGATTTTCAGGTTACCATCTCTTCTACTGTTTCTTAATATTGTCATTCTAGGACATTTCTATTTACAGGAAAAAATGTTCTTTGTATCCATGTTTTCAAGTAAAAGATTAGATATTAATATCACCTCCAGCCTTTCCACAGTGTTCAGGGAAATCAGTCAAGATCATTGTGTGGCTTTATAGTAGGGAAGGGGAGAGGTAACTATACACAAATACAGAATAATCTTGCTAGCTGAGTTTTCAGATGATTGCTTCTTTCTATTGGAAAACTGTCCTAACACTGCATTAATTCACTGTCTCAGTCAACCGTGGATTAGAAAATGACAATTTTCATTTATGAGGGCTGGTTTTTACCTCAGCCCACCACAAAAAGGGTGGGTTTGGGCTGTTGGAAGAAATGAGCAAAAAAAGGAAACACAACACAATTTTAATAACAAACTTTGAAACTTGAAATTTTGACTTTGCTCTGTTTCCAGCCTATGAATTACTTTGGATTCAGTGCTCCTTTGGGCAACTTTCCATGGAGAGAACTCTGCAGGCACTTGGCTTTTAGTGGAGCATCTATGAGCTGACTCTTGGGCAAGCTGCAACCTCAGCACTTACTGCTTAGGACACACAAAAATAAACAGAATCCTGCTTGGTTCCAAGGTCTGGAAGTTTTTAGAGAGGCTTTTCTTGCCCTGCCAGACCCAGGGGCAGAAGCTCTCCAGGCAACAGGAACCCAAGCCAAGGGCAGACAGCTGCAGCAAATCACATGGGCAGCAAGTGCCAGCAAACCACTCTGCAGACAAACTAACATATATCTGCCTGGATTTAGCTAAGAGAATTGCTTGAATTTAAAGACAAAATTTCTGAAAATTAGGTTTTCTGCATCCACATATAGTTATTTGCATCTAATGTGCTCTTTGTGTCTTGCTCCAATAAACTGCCCCTGACTCTGTGCCTGCAGCTCCTCTGTCATTCTGTTGCTGTTTTGGGTTTCACAGATGATTTGAGTGCAAGCAGGGATTTTGGCCTTTAAACCTTTTAAATTAAAATGCACACTATTTCTCTTATGTGTCATTAATTTCATCACCTTTATTTTTTTCAACTCAGTCTTTGGATTTCTAATCCACATTGAAATCAGTGAGTGAGTTCTGCAGTATGCTTAATATAAATAGTAAAAAAGCTTTTTAGGGCAAATTCAGGATACTTAAATGTGGGTTTTGCTTTTTCTTAGATGCATTGTTATTCTAAATGATACCACCAGTACTTTGTAAGGCTGGGGTAAGACAGAAGTTGCTTGGGGAGAAAATAAGCAAGAACAGTTATCTCAGGATGGATTACTTGAAGATGAGAAAGATGCCAGACTGATGGAACATGTTTGCTGGTTGCTCCTCTGCACAACAACAGAGGGAGTGCTTACAGCAGACAAGTGAAGAATCCTCCTAGCTCTGGATGAGCTGTAGGAAACACTGAGCATCACAAACAATGCTGAGAATGCTTCTACCAACAAGTATTAGTTATTTGTCCATTTAACATGTCTGTGTGAGAATGTGTGCATGTTTGTATTTTAACTGGAAGTATATTCTCTGTGGAGAAGAAAGCTCTGGAATGGTATGGAAATGGTTTATGCTTCTATGTTGCAGCTTCAGTACATCAGGTCTGCCCTTGCTGCAGTCTGCACAAGGGTTTAGAGTCAGTGTGAGCGAACTGCTTCTGAGTGCTCCCTCATTAGGGAGCTGGCCAAAGGTGATGCAGTGTAGCCATGCCCCAGTGCTTGGTCTTTTTGGTTTCTTCCCTGCTAGGTCATTGCTGGAGTCATAAATTAGATTATCAAGATAATCTAACAAATCCTGTCAAAACAACCAACGCCTGCCTAGAACAAATGTAGGCTTTGGTCACATGCATCCACCTGCTCCTTGGGCTGCTGTGGGAGTTGTCTGGGTTATGGACCATATTAAACTGTAAGAGCCAGTATGAGAGCTTGGCCCGGGCTGATCCTTAAGAAATGGATAATTCAGCCTAAAGGAAGAAAAGATGCCCAAGGACGCAGATTCCCTGTGTGCCTGTTGGCAGAGCCTCTTTTTAGCTCTCAGTCCACAGCCAGTATCAACAGGAAGAATACGGAATGCCGTGTGCTGTTGTTACTGTGATACGTGTTCCCAAGTAACATTTATCTCAGTAATTAAGCTACGTGTAGCTACTGCTGGTTTGTTTCAGTTTTAATACATTTTGGCACTCTTTAAAAGCATATTTATTAAATGGATAAATCTGCAGAGTTAAGACTTACAAGAGAACTGTAGTTAAAAGAAGAATTACTAGTGTACAGATATTGGAAGTATTGTGTGGATGAGGAATAGAGTAAGGCATGGAAATTCGCTTTTCAACATGTAGAGTGATATGCCCTCAAGTATGTAACCCTTAAGAATGTAACTCAATATAGATCAGATTTTGACCAAAAGAGTGAAAACAGTGAATGAAAAGGTCACTCACTGACTTTGTTACTGCACAGAAGCTGACCACGCAAGAAAGCAGTGGAGATGTAACTGCCACAATCCTCAGAGTGATTTCATGGTTCTTGTTTAATGTTTGCAGCAACTGAGAAATGAAAGTGCTTGTTAAATCAAACAAGACAGTGGTGGACCAAAACACAAAGTTTAATTCTTTTTTTTTTCCCTTGGTAGCCATTTTCACTGTGCAGGAGAGATTTCTAGCAGGGATGCATGACCAAATGGCAGGCCTGAGTGAGGTGCTTCGGTTGTTGACTTATTTACTTGTTAGTTGTTTTTTATTCAGCATCCTCTGGAAGTTTTAGAAATCAAGCTTCATAAGAAAGTGCAGGTGCAGTGTCAAATTAATACTATCTAAAGCAAACTGGGAAGGATTGTACTGGTGTGCCCTTGTGTGTCACTTTTTCCTTCAGAAGAGCTTGGTGTCTCCCAGTCCAAGACTCAGTTGCTAATATTCCATTGAGATTTAGATGCATGCTTTATTCCGTGACCTCAAGAATTTTCAGTCACTTCATCTTGAAAAAAAAAAAACCTCTCTAAAAAATTCTTGAACAAGATGGCAATATACTTTTACCCAGACTGCCCATAAAAGCCAAGTAGTATTTTAGCATTATTCAAACACCCAAAGTTAAGTATAAAGAAGAAATGGAATTTCATAAAAGCTAGAGACATCTGTAAATGCCCAAACAAGTTTAAGGATCCATGCCTTGCAAAACTTTGCCTCCAATCTCGGATATTATTTTGAAGGAAAGGTAGGTGGTTTCACAACAGGAGAAACATGAGTGCTGTCTTGTCACCTCAGTGGTGAGAGAGATTCTGAGACATTTTGGGTACTGGCAGTACTCATATTTCTCTTTTATTAATCAAACTTAGATTTTTATCATTTTCTCAGTGTCTGACTGACTTGGATAAAACTGTCTGATCAAAATATGATAAAGTACTTGTGAGTTTCTAAAATACTTGAAGAATGAACAAAATGTACAGGTGCACAGCATTATGGTCCTATGCAATTTATTACTGCCAACCTGTGAGAAGCTGAATTTCGTCCTGTCTGTACTTGACTGGTGTGCTGCAGTCACTCCCAAAGGTCAGCCACAGCATTATACCTTGATTTATGCAGAAATTAGGCTGTTAACGAACAAGATCTTACTGAATGGGACATTAAAGCTATGGGAATGAGAGGAAATGGGAGGTTACTTCCATAGCCTAATGCCCAGGACAGTTACCTGAAGGAGGAAGACATAAGCTGTTCTTCCTGCTTCATGGAATTCTTCTGATTTAAAATTAATTCATTATTCATCTTCTGTCTTTAATTAATTATTCACTGGAAAAAGTACAAAGCCCATCCAAGGTCCACTTCCAGCTGAGTGCCCTTACCACATAGAAGATGGTTTTGCTCCACCCCACTAAGAAATTTCATTAGAGCTTGAGGAAGTGATAATATTATTTTTATTCAAGTCTTGTCTTTGTGAGATTTTTCTTTTTAACATTACTCTGACAAGTTTTATGGAGTGGAGATGGGCATGACTAAGTTATTTGCATGCTTTAAGCAGAAATCTCTTACGTGATGTGAGAGTTAGGTTTTCTGAAGTTATCCAAAGCCAAATAAAATTTTGTGTTATAGTTTTTACCAAATGAAAATCATGAGTAGAAGGTTATCTGTATAAAAGAATTTGTGTTGACAAACAGATAAATTATAAATGTATTGATGAGGGTTTATATTGATAAGAGTCTATAAGTGATATTCATTAGGATATTTTAAGGGAAATCTGGATATTCAAATATTTTTATGTTGTTTCTTCAAGCTCTTACCATTATTTCACTTTTTTTTTCTTCTACCTTCCATGTCCCCTCATGAGCAAATTATCCTTATACTTGAAATCTCAGCATGGGAGGAGCAATCTTTCCCTGACAGAAGATTAATGATATTACCATGGTGACCTAATAGGGTAAAAGTGTAATCTGTAATCCCATTGAAATCCATGAGTCACACTAAGGATGTTTGGCCTTAGTCCCTTTCCTTTCTGAACTCCATGATTTTTTCTGCTCTCAAAGCTGGATACGACCACCTGATTTGTTAAAGCTATTGGTCAGAGCCATGGAAAAGGCACCTCTGGCCAATGATCCAGGTTCTCCCAAGCCTAGAGACAGTAACACTTTTGACAGATCGTTTTGAGACTTCCAGATGCGCTGAGGAATCCTGGAAGTTTTATTCCAAAATAATTGATGGAATCTGTTGTCTAGTCACAGTGCTCGAGGCTTCATTAATTAAAGCTTCTCCCTGAATTTAGTAAGCCATAAATTCTGCACTGTGTTTTGCTCCGATCATACTCAGTCTGGCTATTCTGCTGGATAGCTGAAAATGGAAGTAGGTTATCTCTGGGGAAAGCAGAGCAAAAAATGAAGGATTATCTTCTGGGGGTTTTTGTGGTTGGGCCTGTCAGGCTTGAACTCCAGTTGTTCTGTTTTATGCTCTGCAAAAATAAGCATAGTCTAAAATTTTTTTTTTAAAATGTTCTATAAATACGGTGCAGGGGACAGGATTAGCAAGCATGCAGCTGCTGAAGGCACTTGGATAAGATGGAGTAAATTAATTTTGAATGAAGCTCACATTGATATGAAATTTTGAAGGCCAAATCCTTTCCAAGTAACTCACCATTAGTGCCTGATGCAACTGGAACATCTAGCTAACTGTGCTTCTACTTCAGGAGTAAAAATTAAATTGTGGTAAAAAGAGAGTGAAGTGTCATTTAAGATGTGTCAGCACAGACTATTCCGTGCTTGATGTTGCAAGTGAGAGTTGCTCAAAAGCAGGAAAATCTGCACACCCCTCCCTCCTGGAATCACCAGAGCAGCAAGAAGTCAATTACAGGCATTTTGATCATAAACTATCAAGGGAGGGGGAGGTAGTCCATGGAGTTTCATAAACTGTGGGAACACAAAACCATGTAAAAAGAATGCTATTAAAAAATTCTTCCAATAAAACAATATTAGAAAAGAAATCTCTGCTGGACATCTTGCAGAGATTATTATTTCTTGCAGAGCTATAGCACTGAGACTACATTCTCATTTCACCAGATATTGCTCAAGTACCAAGAGACAGACAGCAAAGATGAAAAGAAAGCACACTACAAATATTGAAGTAGATCTGGAAAGGTCATTGACAGACACTTTTGTTCTGGTTACTTTTCTGAATTCTAAAATACACAATGAAAAGAGCAGAGGGGGGAAAAGACACTGCATAATAATTTGAATTTTTTAGATCAGAGTTTGATTCTAGAGATTAATTGCTGGTTAATTTGTACATCTGAGTTCTACTAGGACCAAAATTAAAGAGTAACAAATGTGGTTGCATTATGAATATAATCTGGGTGTAGTAGATAAGCTAAACAACTACTTGCTTGACAGCTTTGAGTGTTAGGTTATTTTATTCATAATTGCACAAAAATATAAGGTAGTTGCAAAATGCCCAGCACCTAATAAGGAGGTTGTACCTCACTCAGCTGAGCTGCTTATTTCCTGAGGCTGCTCCTGTGGGGTCACAGTGCAGAGCTGCTGCCAGAGCACGCAATTGCTCAGGTTGCTCAGGCAACAGGATCGTTCAGCACCAGAGGAACAACAGAAGGAAACTGTAAGGAGTGGGAGGAGAGAGATTTCCCAAGGGCCGTAGAAAGGTTGGAGGAAAGAGAGGGAGAATATTAGTACATGTTTCAGAGAAGATACTTGCCCTTGTTGTACAGAACGGTGCCAGAAGCTCCTTCAAAGCACTGCAGTTATATGTAACTGCAGCGTTACGTAGTTAAATGTATATATTATGTATACATTACGTTTATACATGTTACATAGTTAAATGTAAAGTTACAAGTTAAATGTAAGTTTCCCATTTGGGGCAGCTTCTTTCCCTCTCTTGGCTTTTGCAAGAGGTGAGCAGATGCAATGAGATGCCAGGTGCTGGAGAGTGTTGAGCTCCTCCTGGAAGGGCGTGGTTAAGGGTTCATGCGAGTGACTTTACTTGGTAAACTTAGGATGAGGCATCTCATCTGCTCTGTGTTGGCCCAGTAGCAAAGCTCTCTGACACAGAGGAGCAGTGGGACCGTGAGGAGCCATTGCCAGCACTCAGGGCTTCTCCTCCCCTTGGCTCTCAGGAGACCATGCTCTGTGTCTTGGGGGCTCTTGCCTCAAGAATCAGAAAGCTTCTGGTAGCTGGCTTGCCAAGCAGTGAAGATGGTGCCTATGATCATCCTCTTAGAGGAGTGAGAAAATATTAAAAAGAAAAAAAGCACAACCTCACGTTTCTACAACTGCATTTGTGGTATTGATCCCTTTATCAAAGCTGGTCAAAATAAGAACTTGTTACTGAAATTTCTTTAAACTTAACACTGATGAAAAATAAATGTTTCTTAGTTCTTAACAGTACCTCTTCACTATAATTTGATTTAATAGCTATTACTTTCATTTCATCAGTACCAGAACATGAACACTCTATAGGCTTAATGCAGTCTGTCCTTGCAATTCTGATTTCCAGTTAATTACAATTGATTGGCTGACCTGACATTTATATTTATCACATCTTATGAAGGATCCAGGTTTTCCTTCATATAAATTTTATTACTGTTCTCTGTTAGCTGTTTTGCGCAAAAAAGCTTTACATTATGTCAGATACAGTAAAAAAAGCATCTTAATCTTTAGAAGTTGCATTGCAGTCAAAGTTACTATCAACAACAAGATTTTCCCCTTTAATTGCAAAGAATTACATTGTTTAGATCAAACTTTTTGTTTTCATGGTCATTTTTGAAAGCTCTGAAGTGAATTCTTACAGCAATACTGACAAAAATCTTGGTCATAATTGTATGATTAGCAGTTCTCAGGTTGGTCAATACTATTATCTCATTAATTCCCTTGTAGAAAATTTACATGTGTTGTGTCTCATCTCTGACAGTAAATTCCTTGAAGTCCTGATTGTCTTTTGTTCTATACATAGTTGTCCTGCAAATGTAGTCTTGTTCATGAGCAGGGCTCTAGTGCAGTGTGGTAATAGGAATCAGAACTTCCTCCTGTATATTTTTCTATTATAATGGGCAGTGAAGGCAGCAGCAGAACAATGATGTTGACAGACTTGTTCATGCTGTTTGGGCTGGGGAGTGCTCCCAAAAGGAGCACTGCAGGGGGCTGGTGAAAGTGGTTTTGCCACTGCAGCAGAACAAGTATTCATTCAGGTTTTCACACTTTGCCTCCAAGTTTGAAGTTCATTTCTTGAGAAGAACATTTGGCTACATTTGTATCACTCCCCACAGGGGGAATTCTTTGGAATGAGATACAGAATTTAGAGCCAATAAGAGGAATAAATAGACTTTATTAGATCAGGGTAGGGAGTGGTAAGGTAAGTGGAAAGGTGTCAAACGGGGAAGAAAAGTTAGTTGAGTCATATCCAAGGTAATGAGTGCTATGGAAAGAACAGGAGATAGGAGCTGGCAAAAGGGATGGTGATTCTGTGCTGGAATCTGAGGCACTTAACTGGTATTTAATATTTTGGGGCACAGCATCTGAGATGTCACATTTGATGGGAAGCTGTGACTTTGTACTGTGAATGTGTGATGTTATTCCATAAAAATGTATATGTCACATCATCAGGTACATAAATAGTTGGTTTTGTTTTGTTACCCTTTTCATCTGTGAAAGAATAGATGGCTCAAGAGCAGCAAGAGCCAAGATGGGCAGTGTAGTGCTGCACAGAAAGGAAAGCTGAAAGGGGAGACCTGGATGCAAGTGAGGAAGCAGAAGAGGAAAGTTTAATAGTATTTATGAACTTTGAGATGGGAGAAAAACAAAACAGGAGAAAACTGTAGGAGAGGATGCAGAAATTTAAGGGAGCATAGGCACTCCTTGAGGTGTGAAAATCAAATAAGGCAAATGTTTCTGGGCAAACCAGCAGGGAATGCTCAAGAAAACAACCATGAATTCATAAAAAAAGATTGAAGGAATATCAGAAGACAGGTATAGCTTTGTTTTTCAGGTAGAAAAGACTGTTATCCAGTGGCCCTTCAGCTGGTGGCTGTATAGCTTGTATGCCTTTCCTTTTTAATTCCCTTAGGGGAGTTGTTTTGGGGTTTTGGGATTTTTTAGCATATAAAAAGCTCCTTTTCACTGAGTTCTTCAGTAGAAGGAGACACAGAAACCCAAAAAATGAATGGAATTGTTTACAGCCATAGCAGTATTGAACTAAAAACTCTGAAAACTGAAATTATTCTGGTTAGCAGGGAGTATTTCTTTATAGTGTGGGTATTATGAAAGTGTTGTTCAAGAGAGATTATAGTTTTCTCCTTTGGGACATTTGAAACTGGATTGGAGAGAAGAGCAGAGAGGTGAGTGGTGGGTTACTGAACGTTGCGTGTGAGCACAGCAGCAGTGCAGGATCCATGCCATGTGCAGCTGAGCCAGCACTGCTTTGCCATTTGCAGCAGGTCTGTATCTTTAATTAGACTCACGGACAAGTAATGCTGTGTGAATTTGCATCCCAACAGTTGCATTCCAGGCTGGGATTTGAAGTGCAAACAGGAACTGGCAGCTGCTCATGGAATATTTGAATACAAGGTTATATTCAGGATTTTCCTTCAGCACTGAAGATTAATACATCCCTCATTAGTTGCACATGTCTAAATCCTCTTTGCACTGAGATACTTACAGGGTGGGTTTAGTTATTCATAGGGTTGATCCTTTGGGAAAAAAATGTATGACAGGGTTTAATAGTTGTACACTTGCTTCTGCTAAGCCCTGCTATTAAATATACTTCTAATTTCCATTTGGTGAGTATATGCAATTTGTCTTCATAGCTGTGGTTGTAGGAACAGGTTTGTATTTTTCTTTAGCTAATGTTTCCAAATTGAGTTTTGTGTCATCAGCAGAGAATTTTAGAGCTGAATTTCTTCCTCATTCTACAGTCTACATGTGGCAGGAAGTTTTTTTGAAGAGGAGCAGCTCAATGGTCTTCTCATTCTAAAATGCTTCTGGAAATTCCCTGTTTGATTCATACACTTGTAAATTTAGATTCTGTTTGTCATACACAAATAATGCCAAATTCTCTTGTGCCTCATGGGAATATCTGACTCTTAGAGGTGTTTTTTCTGCTGGGTTTGGAATGACAGAGATCTGTATAAACTAGAGTTTGTTCTGCTGAGAACTGCGTGTGATGCTTTGTCTGGAGAGAGGGTAAGTCTGGACTAGGAACAGGCATGAACTAGAGTCTTACATCTGTGTGTTTGTGAGCTGCAGGGAAACAGGGATTCGTGCTCTTAAGAGATTCATGGTTTTGAGTCCGGATCTTGGCACAAAACACACTTTTATCTCTTATCAAGAAGTGAATCAGCCTCACTGCTGGTCAGAATGAACACAAGGCTTAGAGTCGTGTAGTCGAGACCTACATTTTGGGGCTTGGGATCAACTGTTGAGACACGGTGCGGTACCAGCAGCAGCATAAACAGAAGAGGCTATGGTTGAGGAGTTTTGCTGGACGTTGCGGGTAGCACACTCCTACCTCTGGAAGGGACAATTCCTCTTGGAGCACGGAGGCGGCCGAGATCAATAAATTGCCGGCAGGTGGCGCCCGAGAACACCGAGTGCCGCACCCGGTCTTGGCTCGGTGTCGCCTGGTGCAGCTCCCAAGGACCTCCACGTGGGATATCTCCTGGAATTAAATCCTACAGCAACAAGTAATGCACCAAAGCGACACCCACCCATTGCTCCGTGTAAGAACCGAAGCTGTGTGGAGGCTGGTTGCAGTGCTAGTGACAGGGACAGACAAGAACTGCAGGATTCAGAGGGTAATGCCCATGGCAGGAGGGAAAAAAAAGATCTCTCCTTCCAGATGCGGCTTCATTAAGTAGTGACTTATCTGAAACAAATTCATATGGCAGATAAACCCCTTGTAAAGCCTTGCAGAAGGCCTGGCCATTGCAAATAAATAATTGATTGGGTGGGTGTAATAGCGATAGCGTGTCAGGAATTACTTTTTTTCTTAGTCATGCTTTGCAACGTGTTCAAATATTTCTTTGCTCTCATAAATATTGGAGAAAATAAGATGGGAGCCTAGATGGTGGAGCTTTCTCCTCTTCCTCTCAGCAAAACACAGAGGGATTAAAGATGGATTAGATAGGCATTCTTGAGGGAGTAGAGAACTCTGGGAACAGTGCTCTGGCCTGTTAATTGTGAAGGATGCAAAAAACTCCCTGTCCCTTTTCTGGCTGGAAAAACACAATATTTATACTGGGTTTTATCTGATGTACAGCTTCAGTTGGTTTTGTTGGATTGGATGATTATTTTTTCCCTTGCATATCTTTCTTTTTAACTGTTTCAGGGTACCCAATGTGTCTGCACAGTTCTGTTCAGGTGTCCTTTCCCTGATGTGTCCCATGTGCCTTAAAATGTCAGCAGGACTGAAAATAAAACTGTGACCCATCTATGAGTACTAAAACTGTCATGTAATGCCACTTGTCAAGATACAAAAATTTACTTATAGGCAATTTATTCTCTACAGAGTTCTCTGCCTGATTATTTCAGAACTTTATTGTTGACTTCAGTGGGAAGGAAGCAAGCCCATGCCATGAATAGACTTTGTGTGCCTATTCTGATTTAATCTTGTATATTTGCTAGATGATGGGTGTGGAGGAGAGTCAGAGCATGTAATTATTATGTGTTAATTAGTGCCCTAAAGCTATATTTAATTAAATCTTTAATAGCAGCAGATTACAAATATTCCTGGGAAATAAATTCCTCTTTGTGAAGCAGGGCCATTGTAGTGCAGCCTAACTACAAACCTAAGACTGACAGCTTGCACCATCCAACACTAATTTTTCTGTGGGGAAAGATAAGAACACGGGTAACGAAGGGCAAAGTGTCAGTGTTACCATTTTAGCAGCTGAATCTATTCTGTCTGTCTCCTGCCAAACAGCCTATTAAACCTTTTCCCATTATGCTGTCTGTGACAGGAGTTGGTCCCATTTATACTAATAGCTTTACTGAGAGAGTAGCAGGAATACCCTTCAATAGTCCTACAGATAAAATCCCACAGAGTACATGGAACAGAAGTTGCTTAAAATATGTTGTTTTCAGTGTATTGCAGCATACGGGTTCCCTACCTAAGGATGTTTAACACATAGCCTAAATGGCATGTCGCTGAAGTTCTACATAGGATTGAAAGTATGAAACTGTGTCTATAATTTCTGTTTATTCTATGGCTTCTGTTGAATTATTTGACCCTTTACAAGCCCCTTTGTCTCTTTTCTTCCATGTGTTCTCTTTGTAATCCTCAGTATAGTTCAGGATGGCACAAAGAAAATATGCCAAGCCGAGCAGAAGTCCATTCCTAAGACCTGTCAAAAACAGGCCTTTTCTCAGCCTTGCTGCACTTCAAAGCAACAATGTTATCCTTTCCTAAGGTTTGCTTCCTTGCTTAGCAGTAGTTCAGAAATTCAATATGCCATTTGCTTATGCACTGTGATTTGTTTCACAGAAAAAGTTACTTCTTTGCGGTGATGCTAGTTAAGAACCCAAATTTGCTTTGGTTTCCCGAAGTACAAATATTGTTAAAGGCTTCTGACTTATGGTATTGCTTAGAAACAGATCTCAAAGACTTTCATCCCACTCAGCTGAGACTCTTGAGTTCTGTGAGATTGTAATGTGCAAGGTACTGAAGGAATGGGCAGAGACTGAACTATTGTTCATGGCATATCACAATGTGCTGATCCAAAATCCTAATCAAACAAAAAGAAGGCAAAGTAGACATGTAGCCAGTGAATATTTAATCAGAATCAAAAATAAAACTGTGGCAGTAAAACCCCTCAGATCCTATGGAAAATGCTGCTGCTCACTGAGCACACCTGGAAGAAAAAGCTTCTAAGACTTTTGGAGTCACTGGCAGAGGCCTCCCAGTCACTGCTGGAGACTGTTTGAGCATATTATTCCATGAACAAAGACAACCCTCAGCCTTAGCAAGACAGACCTGTGTTCCAGATTAACAGAACAATCAAATAAAAAGTGAATAATTGGCAGTGAGGTGAGCAGAGAGGGAAAACTGCCCCGATCTGCCTATGCAAATGCAGTACCTCTCTGCTGTGTACGTGTACTGTGGGAAACAGCTCAGCAAACCCACACTGGGATTTCTCCTGTCCACATTTGTGCTGCCATGCTATGCAAATGTTTACATTCCCACATGTTTCCTCTGTGCATTTCCCTTCTCTTTAGCTCCCTCCCCAAATCATTAAATAATTAAACATCTTATTTCCTGCAAAGATCTGTTGGCCAGTAAGTTTATTTCCAACTTTGCTATTGACCGGGGTTATAAGTGCTGCAAATTGTGGTGTAAAGCGGTGTTTCTATTTCATGGTCTAGTTTGGTTTTCTTACTCAGTGTTAAAAAGGTACTGCTGCTGAATACCCATTTTTTTGGTATCTTTCTGGTTAAATGAAGTTTTCCTCTGTCAGGCTTTCAAGGTAACAGATGCTAGCAAGGCAGGCTCAGAGGTCTAAGCTGATAGAAGATTTTGTTCTGGAGTCTAGGGAAACTGCAGTCTGGGGAAGCTGCAGTCTGGGGAAACCCCCAGTAAATTCCTGGTCCCCATATGCTGTTGTATGGAACAACATGTGGTGTCCTGCTGTCCTTTCCAGGGAAGAAGTGTTTGGGAGGGTGAGCTCTGTCTGCCACTAAGATGGGTGAATTAATTTTTGCAGGGTTTTGTACATGGCTATTGGTATTACTTCCAAGCTCTGGTTTCTGTGTAGGATGAACTGATCTTGAGACTTCCAGGGAGACGAAAGTATCAGAAGAGAGAAAATCAGCCTTTCTTCCACTAGATGCTTTTTAAGGAGAGAAGATATGCAAATTCCTTTGGATTTCTTTATAGCAGACTGCAGTTACAGCACACAACATGCTGTGTCCCCACTCAGCCGTTTGCTCCTTTATGGGCACTGCAGTAAAACCTCAGAATATTTACAGTGCTGTCATAGTGTTTGTGTCTCACGCATGCAGTAGATTTGGCCTTCATTTTCAGAATTTTCTTATGCCACTGCAGGTTTCTTCATTTGGGTTTACTGAGCAGAGATCTCCCAGCTCCTCCTTAAAGCCTTCCTGCTGAGGCCCCACCATTTTCTGTTAGGTAATTGAGGTTATCGTAACACATTACTTGAGGGGCATATAAGAGAACAGACTTCATCTGATATTCCAAAATAAATGCTGACACAGTTTTTCAGTTAAAAAAAGTTTTTCAGAATATTTTAGAAACTAATAATTAGATGCTAATATTTCTAGACTAACAGGAATAGAAATCAGAATTAATGAGTTCTCTGCAGGTACATCTGTCACATATTTAATGATATGAGGCATATTTCATGCTCACAGCACTCTGCCAACAATATACAACCCTTGTAATAGCTCTCTGCAGTAAATACCAATGTTGCTTTGCTGCTGGGGAAAATGAAACTTAGTTCCAGGCATGACACCCTGAGCCTTTAAGAGTGTCTCCCCCTAATGTCAGTGGATATAGACATTACCTGGACTGTCTGTGGACTTGACGGGATTATTCAGGACTGCAAATGTCCTTGTCTAAACGCTCTGGACAGCATGGAAGCTCTGGCTGCCATCACTCTGCATGGTCTGCATCAGCTGCATGCATCAGTTGCTGAAGCCCCAGACACAGAGAAGCAGCTATTTCCAAACATACCTGTTGAGCTGCTCATGGCTTCTGGGACAGAGATAAATGCTAAATAAATACATTTGCTTGCAGAACAAAGCTTAACCTGAAACAACACTGTCAAGTTTCAAGTGGGTGGTAATTAAGGGACCTGATTTGTCTCTGTTACCATTCTGCCCTGTGTAAAATTACAATAATAATTGCACAAATCTTAAAAGAAACTGGAAGGATAAATATTTCCCTAGTGCTGAGACAGTGTTGATCTAATAGAAATAAGTCTTAATCTTTCTTATGATAGAATAAGTGTAGCAAGCTAGACATGCACTGCTGTCCTTGAGAGTGCACATTCACTGACAGAGGCATCCTCTTCTTTTGGCAAGCGGTGTTCATTCCAAATAAATTGAGAGACACTGGGCTCTTCCAGTCTTTCCAGAATTTACAATATGGCCATAAACAAATTGCATCTGTGGTTCATTTAACCTGAAGTTTCTAAAAGAGTTTACTCATAATTGGAAATTTGTTTCAAATTTGCTGCTTTTTACTCATTTGCCTCACTCTCATTTTTATTCACAAGTAGTATAACTGTTATGACTATTAGTTTTTGAGGCAAACGTTGAATATAAGGAAGACAGGCATTATAGTTTCAACAGCTGGTGCAGTTCTACCTGAGATATTTGTGTTAGTCAGTTACCTGAGATAATGTGTTAGCTTTAGTTAGGCATTGAATTCACTTCCCCAAACCAGAAAAGCCACTCCCAGTTGCTTTGAGCATGGTCCTGGGAGATGTTCATGTTTCTTTTTGAACTACCAATTTCAGGACAGGGTAATTCCATGTATAACAGACAGGCACAGAGGGGGAGCTAAAAGAGAAGCTTTAATTTGGATCTTAACTTCTCTCATATCTAGGGGCTGTTTGAGAGTCTATGGGAATCCCATTAAAAGCTTAATTTCTAAAGTTCAGTTCTAATTCTGAATTTTCCCTGGGCTAGAAATAAGGAAGATTTTTTCCCAACTGGATCTCTGGTATATATTGTGTCTTTGACTTCACTCTTGGTGGCATTGACAGAACAGAAAACCTTTCATTCTGTCCATTAAGTGACTCTCCATTTACCCTGTGTGATAAAAACTTTTCTCATGAACATAGACTGTGCCTTATAATTTTGTTCTTGAACTGTATATGAGAAATTGCTCCTTGTCCTGGGAAATGGAGACTGCCCTACATGGAAATATTTTGGTTTCCAGAAATATCTCCTGCTGCACATGAGTTATGAGGCTTCCCTGTCACAGTGCTAACACACCTGGCAAGCTCTATGGCAATGCTATTTTTCCCTTCCTTTCTGGTGCATCAGAACATTTGTTGTTTTGTGCCTGTCCTTTAAGATTGGTCTCTTCCTGCAGACCAACATCCAGCCAAAAGGACCTCTTTGCACATAGATCATCTTGGCTACTGCCTAGGAGCTTCCCAAGCATATATTAGTGATCAAAATTAACCAGCAGCACTCATTATTAGTTCCCTCACAAGGGCTTCTCAAGAGTATCTTCTTTTTTAAGGATGTAGAAATAAGAGTTGTTGATGAGAATTGTTGATGCCTCACTACTGTTGCTGTCCCTGGACTAAAGAAACCAGTGTACTTCTGTTGCTGTTCTTTTGCTTTATTATTGAGCTGTAGCATCTGGAAGGACTGTTTTTAAAAAGGAGAAGTAAATCCAGGGTGATGTAATCCCGACAGGACAGTCCTGATGACTGCAGGCTGAATGCACGGGCTTTGAACAAGTGCCATGTCTGCACTGGAAATTGCAGTGTGGCTTCCAGGGATCCAACCTGACCCTGAACTAGGCTGTCCAGATACAGGGAAAATTAGCCCATGGCAGACTCTCCTCAGGATTGCTGCAGCCAGGGGACTTCCAGGTCTTAGTCAAACAAGCTGGGCTTGTTTAAAACTAGTTTTTGTTTCTATTAATTGTATCTCAGGCTTCAGTAAGGATCCATCCAGTTCTGGTTTTCCTACTTCAATCTAGGGAAAATACTCTGTGTGCTGTAGGAAAAGCTTTATCAGTTGTGGATAACAAATGCTAGGTGGGGCCAGTAATTTTTGTAGAATATCTTTAAGGGCTATACAAGCATCAGCAACTGGGCAAGAAAGGAAGGGGATCAGGTCTTGCATCCATTCTCCATTTAAAAGGGATGTTGAAACGGCATCAAAATACCAATAACTCTGCTTTGATACTACTAAAATAAATTCCTGAGAATGATGTATGAGAAAAAAGATGGGTTTAATTCTTTTGATGTAATCTGTGAAGTTTAATTAGGTATCCAGTTTTAAATCCAGTTATGTTTGCATGTGGCTTTAGCACTGCCTCTTAATTCAAGAGGCCAGGTGCCATGTTATTCTCTCACAGACTGCCCTACAAATGGCCTGTGAAGTTGAAATGCCCATCAGAAATATTAATTACTTTTCTTTGTGGCCTTCTTTATTTTATTTCTGAAAATTTGTTTACTAACAATCTACAAAATGTGAGTCAGCTTCACTTATAAAACCAGAAAAATAGACAAACTTGAGTCAGTCAAACTGACTGTTCTGTCCTTTTTATGAGAACTGAACCTCAGGGAGGTCTCAGAGGAGGTCTCTCCTGCCTTCTTACTTTACTGAAGAAATGTTGCACTTTGCATATAATTCCAGTTTGTAAGGATTTAAACTGTAGAGAGACTGAACTAAACTGTCCAGTGTTCAGCACTGTGTGCTGTTCCTGATCCCACTTTGTGTCCTTTTAGGCCTCACTAGGGTCCCTTGCATATTGGTCATTGCCTCAGCTTCCCCTTGAAGTCAAATGTGAATAATGATGAGTTGGGATCCAGGCCTGTGAAATCCCAGAGCAAGGGCTGTGTTTTCCTGCTGTGCAGTTCATGTTTCACCCTGAGTCATGCTTAAACAGGTTCAGCAGCTGTGCATGTTAAATTGTTCTAAAGGTGTGTTCTTTTCATGTAAAGGGAGATGGAAAGGCAGAGTCTGAAATAAATCCAGGTTGATAAATATCAGCTGTGCTAATTTTAGCTAGAATTAAAGGTTTGCATTTGAGCCTGTGGATGGTTTGGGAACACCATGGACAGTTGTTTCTCCAGTTTTGATTTGTTTTGTATGCCCACCTTTTGGTTGAAAGGAATTAGTCCCTTCCAAATTGGCAAGAACAATGTGTGAATGTGCGGACCTGGCCATCTCTGTTTAATTACTTTGGCACGGATGTTTATGATAGCCCCCAGCTATAACCAAACTTCCACCCACCTTTTTGATTTCACTAGGATTTGATTCTGGGAATCACATCTGCATATCTGAACTCCCAACTCTCTGTAGCAGCCAGGTACACAAGCACACACTGCACAAATTAATAGTGCATCATGTGTTCAAGTTCAGCTTTCTCCTCTGAATTCCTCTGTCTCCTATTGTCGGTTATCTGTATTATACATTTCATAATTGGGCAGCTCATGCATAAAAGATCCTCATTGATCAGCTATGATGTGAAGAAGTGCTGTTCAGACTTGGCATGGAGTTAAGCAGAAGTCAAATCAAGGACAGGACTGGCAAGTGTTCAGACTCAGGCACCACAATGCTGAAATCTGCATTTATTCTAATCTGTTCAGATACGATTTCTGCAATGCAGCCAGTGGCTAAGGATGACCTTAAATCCAAAGAATCCTTGGCTGTTGGTCTGCTTCCAAAGGCTTAATCCCTTTTGGTCTTGAATTTCTTTTGTTCCTCCTTGTGCCTCCACAGAATTTAATGGTATTTCTGTGGCTGTGTTAGTTTTCCTGAAGCAGTCCTTCAATTTACATATGGATTATTGGTATTTTGCACTTTGTTTTTGAAGTAATAATTTCCCTTAATCCTACTTCTGCAGCAGTGTTTCAGCTGACATGCAAGCACACTTGGAATTGCATCAGGGCTGCTCTGTGAGTCCAGAGGCAGGACCCAGTGTGGTACAAGGCATTTCTCCAAAGAGCCTGAGCTGAACACTCAGCCACTGTTTTTCTCCCTGTGGTTAAAATCCAGTCCTGCCACGCCACAGATCGGCAGAGTGTGACACATTTTATTACAAGCGTTATGATGGGAGCAAAGAGGGAGAAGTGAGAAACAAGCTGTGCTGCCCCAAGTCCCCATCTGTGATCTCTCTAGGTGACCTGGCAATGCTTTATTTTATTTTAATAGGAGAAATCTTTAATAGGTAGAATCAGCTCTCTGTGGCTATGCAGACAAGACATTTTATCCCTTTTTGCTCACTTCCGGCATAACGTCCTTGTGTCAGTCTGGAGAGAACAGCTGCCTTCTGCACTGGGGAGGAGGTTACCATGGCCACAACAGGAGTAACCAGGTTCCTGACCTCATTTTCAGTGCCTTCGTCTTCTAGTACCTGGTTTCAGCAATTGCTGATCAAAGTCCTGCAGGTGGGTAGTGCTTGCACTGTCTGATTACATACAGAGTGGTAAAATGTGAGAAACGACCGCTCACTTCTCAAAAATTTAAAAGGGTTATTAAAGCCTTAGCAAAAATTACAACAAAAGGACTAAATAAGGAAAAATTACAGCGCTGGGACCACCCCACCATATGGACTTGTATCCATACCCTTTGTTGCACTAGGTACCCCTAGCCCCTCCCAAAGTCTGTCTGTTCCTCGCTGTCCATTGGTGTAGGCTGCTTTCTTGTAACTTGATTGGAGGTCAGGTGTTGCCATGCTGTGCCTCTTAGTAACAAGCCTGCCCCTCCCTCAAATGCCCGACTACCAAGACCATCGGGGTCCGGGAGTGATACATTGCAGTAACATAACTATACATCTATAAAACTTCTCTTACATACATGTTCACCCCTTCATTGTGAGAGCCAACAATCTCATTACTCATCTATAACATAAAAGATGTTCGGATCTCTAGAAATTTTGGGGCTTCAAATTCAAAGAAACTCTACAAGGTACATGTGAGTTAGAATTCTTCTGACTGAGGTGATTCTCCTCTTCTACTCTGTTCTTGTGAGACGCCACCTGGAATATTGTATATGGTTTTGGTGCCCCCAACATAAGAAGGACATGGAACTGCTGGAGAAAGTCCAAAGGAGGCCACAAAGTTGATAAGCGGACTGGAGCACTTCACCTGTGGAGACCTCCCAGCACCTTCCAGGATTTTCAGGGGCCTACAAGGAAGATAGAGTGGGACTCTTCATCAGGATCTGGAGTGACAGGATGAGGGGGAATGGCTTCAAAGTGAAAAAGGGGAAATTTAGATACATGGGAGGAATTCTCTGTGAGGGTGGGGAGACCCCACCTGTGCCTTCTCTGGCACAGGTCGCCCAGAGAAGCTGTGGCTGCCCCATCCCTGGCAGTGTCCAAGGCCAGGCTGGCCAGAGCTTGGAGCAACCTGGGATAGTGGAATGTATCCTTGCCCACGGCAGGGGGTAGAACAAGATGATCTCTGAGATCCCTTCCAAACCATTCTATGATTCTCTATAATTCTAATATTTATTTCTTTATTTCAGGGACAACAAGGTGCACCTTACCAGTTACATACTCTTCCAGATAAAAAACAAAACAACCCGAAACCCAACCCTCTAAATACTCTAAGAATTTCTTTTTTACTATCACCATGACAGTGTGTTTTCCCCTTTGACTTATTTCCTGGAAACAGCTGAATCATTTCTTGCTCAAAAGCTCTCAAAAATTTGCAGCCAATGGCATGGAAAATTTTGAAACAGAGGTTTGTAAAAAGCTCAAGTCAGATTGTTTTAGTGGGGAGTGGCAGGAATGTTCACAGTATGGAAATCTGGGAGCCCAGAATGTAATCCACATATATGTAAACAGAACTGTAATGTTAGATCATCCAGGCGAATAGAAGAGGAAAAACTTTTCTTCTGTTAAAGGAATGCAAAAGATTTTAAAGCAATCATTTTTCACTACTAGTGATTGTGTTCCTGTGGGTAAGCAAGGCCAGCACATTAGATTTGCAAGTGTTATGGAAATCTGACCTTTCCTGTAAATCCGAGGAAGATGACTGACTGCCTTTGGTCTCATCCGAAGTGTAGATGTGTATCTTAGCAGGTGGCTGGAAGCTTTTCTGGTTGTGGCAGACTCTGTTTAGCCACAAGCTGAGGTTCCCTATCACATGCTCAGTGAGATTCCACAGGACAAAGGCTGTGTAAATTGAATTACACTAACACCACCTATGGATTCAGGCTAGCACATTTGCATTACAAATGGCCTTACAGTGTGCAAGTCCTATGCTCACCAATTAGGCTTTCCTCTCAACCCTCTTGATCCTTCATAAAAAGAGAGAGGGTTTTTTCTTTCCTGATGGAGTTGCAAAGAAAAGCTGCTAATGAAGGACTGATGAATGGTCTGATTGTGTTGCTGTTTGTACAATTCCACCTTCATTTGCATCAGTACCAGGCACAGATCCCAAGACTCATTTTTCATTTTTCAGTGCTCCTCTTCTTTG
The DNA here is from genome assembly GCA_013399835.1 of Leptocoma aspasia. NCBI lineage: Eukaryota > Metazoa > Chordata > Aves > Passeriformes > Nectariniidae > Leptocoma > Leptocoma aspasia. Next base: position 23,394 of record VXAX01001768.1, read on the forward strand.
GCCCCTGCCTGCACTAGGACCAACCAAACAAGCACATTTATCTTTGCCTCCTGGAACATGGACTCGGAATATTTCCCTTTGTGTATCCCAGGGGCCTACACGTGGTGGGATGGGACCTCTCCCCAGCACATCTGGCTTCTGTTGCAGGTTGATTTGGAAATCTGACACCAGCTGGAGCGACACAAAATGTACTGGGAGCTGTCACTGCTTTCCTTCGGGAACACTTAATGCATCATCTCTAAGTGTGTCCCCACTTCCTGCTCCAAGGAATGGATATCCTATTTAGTACCTTTTTCCAGCAGTTCCCACAGCATGTTTGACACTGTAAAATAACTCCCCACACCTCCAAGACCAGAGAAAGCACACAAACAGTGTCAAATTGCTTACATAGAACACCCCTAAATGATCCAATCAAAACTCTGAGTCAATTCTGCAAACAGTGGAGCAATCCCTCTCTTCCTGTAGGAACAAACGAGTACACACAAGCCACGTTTGACAAGTGACCCTTCAGTTCTGGAGTTCTTTGGTTCTTCCTATTTTTCCTGTCATTTTGAAAACATAGCAACTGCCAAAAAATAATGATTTTCTTTTTAAAGAAGAAAAAAAAGAGAATGAAAGAATGTGGCCCTTTGTTTTCTATATCTGTTCAGGGAACAAGCTTCATTGAGTGAATGCCAGGAAGAGGATAATGCAATCTCCCATTAGGCTTGTTTGCATCTTTTTCCAGGATGACAGTTTAAGTCTGCTGGCTACAGATGGCCTTTGACAACTGACAACACTCCCTGTTACGCCAGTGCATGACTTCATCTGTGTGACACTGCATGTGACTGCAGCTTTCTTCCTCTTTGCTTGCAGGAATTATTCTCCATTTCAGGAGCACCAGAAGAACAGAGGAAGTTTCCTTTGCCAGAACTAGAAGCCTGAAAATGCCTTCCAGGCACTGGAAAAACAGTATTGTTGGAATATTGTTGTTTGCTTGGGGCTTTAACTGCCAAGTCTGAAGTTAAGAGGCCAAATTTGGTAACACTTTTTTGAATGGACATTTTTCAAAGTAAGGCCCACATGGGCATTTCAGAGGGTCCCATGCTCCAGAGTGCTTCCCAAAGGGACACCAAGCTTTGCAGCTTGTGCTGGAGGTGCAAAGCCTGCAGACCTGTGCTGGAATTTGGAGGAGGTTTTGTCTTCTCTGAATCTTGGCAACCTAAGGGAATGCTGCAAGCTGAATGAATGAAGTCATCCATCATCCAGCAGTAACTGGAGTAGGGTGAACTCATTCTCATTCTGTCTTTTGCTTCAGAAGCAAGAAAAAATAAGGCTTATATCCTAGACTTTTCATTTTGCCACTGTTAAACACAGGTCACAATTTGATTTATGGTTAGTAGCTATTACTTTGTCCTAATTTTTATTATAACTGTTAGATCTAAACTTGGTTCTCAGGCCTCTTCTAACACGTGTAATTTACTACTAGCTTTTTGGAAAAAAAAAAAAAAAAGGAAAATACTTTTATATTTTCTTCAACATTTTTTTTCTGTTTATTGCTCTGGGCAAATAGAGACCTGAGGTAACACAGAGTGATGTGGTTCACATACAGTGTATACAGGTGCTGTCAAAGTAGTCCATCATAGGCCTGGACTGGGAATGAAATTTAGCAAATACTGGGCCTCATATCAGAAGATTACAGCCAAATAGTTAAATAGAGACAAAAATACTAGAAGTTGTATTTTTCATCATTTTTTTATTGTAATGGAATTCAGGAAGCCTCTTCTGAACTACATGGCACAAGCATTTCAGTGCCTTCATGTTAGTAATTCAGTTTTAGCAAAACAATGTGGTTTTCAGTATCTGGGGAACAATGAAGAGTATATACAATGACCTCTATTTCTTCAAAGATCACATTTCAGTGATCCTATCTTCACCATGGAGCCACATTCCTATGAAAATACCACTGCCATGAGGCTGTGAACCATGCTAATGAATAGGGAAATGAATGTGCTTAGCTGAAAATTTATTTTCTTTGAGTGATTGTGTTTTGAGTCTGGCTCACTGTCAAAAGCTGTGGGCAGCCTGGGAGGCAAATAAAAACTGACATCCCGAAAGTTGTTTGGTATTACTGAGGAGAGCCCTGCATCTGCAGAGCATGACTAAATTCCATAGTAGTTTCAGAAGGCAGTTTATTAAAATAAAATTCAACTGTCCTGGATAACTAAAATATCTTAATTAGAGGGGAGTTTAAGGAAAAAAACAACATTCTGAGAAGCTGATTCTCTCTCCATCTTGCAAGCAGGCCAAATAAGCCCTTGTGTGTTTAATAAGTCACAGAATAGGTCTGTGACTCTTCAGAGGATATCTTCTCCAAGTACCACTAGTAAAATAATATGTTCCCCACATCCTGCTAGGAATGAGTGGGACAGATGCTGCAGATTTAACTTTGACACTTATCCCATCTGGTCAGATGGTAACCTAAGGGATGACAAAACAGAGGAATGACACTGACAAAAATAATTTCTATCCTGGTTCCTTTAGTTATGTGGTGGACATGTTGGATGAACAGTCAGGGTCACATCCAGCGTGTTGGAAGTGCTGATTTATAGTTCCTGTTCTGTTCTGAAATCCATCACCTCTTCTATCAGGCAGTGATTGATCTCTTCAAACTGGCAGGCACATGGCCAGCTAAATGTCACCTCTCCTGTGATACTCCAACCACCCTCTTCACAGACTTAGCTACCAAAATATTCATAGTATTCTTATAGAGTCTCCTGATGCAACACCGCTTCTAAAAGATCTTAGATCAAGCAAATTGATTGCTCCTTCTGCCCTTGGCTCTTGTGACAGTGAATGAATCTTTCTTGTTTTGAGACTTCAGAATGTGTGAATTTTCCCCTTGTTAAGGCTGATCTTTCTCTATCTGATGACGTGAAGTTGAGCCCTTGGAAAGGACAGGGAAGAACAGCAGCAGCTTGGCTCTGAGCAATCACTTTGGCTGGCAGTCTAGGAGAGAACACAGTCTGTTGACTGGCAGTGATATAAATATTCAGGGCTGGATGAACAGTATGCAGGACATAAGCCTGCTGGGAACAGTGAAATTGAGACATAACTTCTTCCCTTCTTTTGTGCTCCTTTGTGAAGGCATGAAGGGTGTCCAGCAACAAGTTTCTTTCCTTCCCCAAAATAAGTTGTTAGAGGACAAATGGAGCTGAGTGGCGAGGAGTTGTTGGTATTGTTTTCCACTTGGTTTCAAGTTCTGCAAACAAAGCTGGAGCTGGTAAGTGAATGTTGCTTAGCCTGGGTGGCTGGACCTTCCTAAAAGTGCTGAGTCTCAAGGCTTTTCTTGCTTCTCCTCAGCTAAAGAGGTGGTGTGAGAATGACAAAGAACTTCGGTGTTGGCTACATGGGGCTATTTTATTGCTGTAGTTCACCTCATTACCTATCATTACCTATCAGTTTGAGGCTTGATGCAAAAGGTAATGAGTTTTGATGACAGTGAAGAAACAGGTCACAGTGGTAGTTAGGGGCTGTATTTAAAATCTGATTAATATGGTGACATCCCTACTGAGGAATGTTATTTGTGGTCAAAATTGCCAAAGAGATCAATGGTTCTACTCCAAGATGTAACCATTAAGGAAAAAAAGCTTTAAATGGCTTTCTAGTATGCTTGTTTCCTGAATGTTAAACTGGTCATTAGAACTCTTTTTAACTTGTCCACTCATGGATCAGGTAAAACCAGTATGATTATTGAGAAGCACTCATCATATCCAGGTGGGATGAATATGAGTGCTAAGCTAAAGAGAGGCAATCCTGCTTATCAACAGACCTAAAACTGCATCAGGTCTGAGATTTTTCCCAGTAATGTAGCTAGCACCTTGAATATTTACTTGTATTGTGGAGTTGCATGTGAAGCAGAACCTTTTCATCTCTGTACTTATATTTATGCTGTTTATTTCCTCTCTTCCTTTGAGGCATTTTTGTGTTCACAGCAGGAGCACACCTGAGATGGGCTCTGAAAATTGTTGTGTAATCTGTAGGCAAAGAGCATGGCAGGGGAAAGGCATGAAAGGAAAACTACCAGATTGTGAAAGGGAACCAAGACTGACTTTCAGCATTGTTCTTATTGGCACATGTTGTTTCTGATTCACATTCTTACGTTGCTGAGAAACCCTGTCATCTGCAAACAAAACCAGCTCCTGCAGGATAGTGTGTGCAGAATGTAAAGAGGGAGGTGTCTGTAGGCAGCCTACAAAAGCTTGCCATGTTGCTTCCATGCACACAAAAAGTTCCTTACTTTTTGGGACCAGACTCACCACCCTGACAGGCAACCTTTCTGCACTTAATGTATTTTATGTCAGGAAGTTTTTCTGAAGACTTCTGTCTCCCATATTCCTAAGTAATAAATACAAAGCTGGTATTAAGTTATGCATTATGATCCAAAGCATTGGTCAATGTTGTATTGAAATTACATCATGTGCAATTACAGCATGTAATTTTCACTAGGAACACCTATCTCAGAGTTTGTGGCTATTTCTCCACACCCTTGAAAAGACTGGTTTTAGTACTAGATTTGGTAAATTCTTGCAGAGTATCTCTAGTTCATATTTTATTGATGATAGAATTTGATCTTGTAGTATCTTTAATAGTTTGGTCTCTGTCCATTTTTGTGTGTCCTGCCATCCCTTTATCTCAGGATGAAAAAAAGAGGCTTAGTTGTGGATTCCTTTCTGGGCTGTTCCCCAGCATTTACCCACTGAGGGCCAAACCTGTCCTTGGATATTTACAAATGTATCTCTAACTAGGAAATGCTGAAATAAATAAAATGAAATAAAAATAAAATGTATTCCCAGTGGTGAAACAACTGAACATTTTCTCAGGCAAAAGCTGCTTAGCCAGACAGCCTGAGAGCAATGGCCTGGTTGCATTCAAGATCCCTATGGGAAGACACTCCTGGTAATGAAGCCTTGTCACCAGGAAGCTGGTGGTAGCAGATGGCAGTGCACAGGCTGGCCCAGGGGTCTCCTCACATTCCAGTTCCCCATTATATCTGCATGGGGCTTCTCTCTTTAATAGGGGAGTCAGAGCTGGGCTTAATGGGCTCTGACTAATGACAGAAAAGGGGAAAAGATGAAGAACTGGCTCCTTTGTGATTTTCCTTTCTTTCACCCATCTTTGACAGGCTGTAAATGGATTTTCTGTAGCTGCTACATTTCACTGGGAAAATGAGCTGGGTGTGTTTTCAGATGATTAGTCATTATCTGTAGGATTTTTGCTCAGCCCTTGCACTGCATCCCTGTGAGATCAAGGAGGCCTTTAAGTTTCCAAGTGAGAATCCCTACTGGGGTGTTGATGGGGAAAAAATTTGCCTAAATTCTGTTCATGCCCAAGGCAGTAACAAGACCTGTCTGACTCCATGACTTGTGACTAAAGCAGGCTCTGGGCAAGTGTGTGACTACCTGGCTTCTCTTTAGGAGCTGCCTCTGTGCCCCTAAATGTGTGTCAGCACCCTGGTGAGAGAAAAGATTCCATCGTTCCCATTGGCTCAGCCCACCCTCTTGCCTTTTAGAAGGCTTCAGATTTCCAGATATTCATGTGTATGTCCAACAGACAGATTTTGATTATAAGGTAAAAAAATGTAAATGTTTATCCTTCAGGCTTAGCATGTAATTCCAACTTCCAGGAAAACTCTGTGGAGTAAATTCCCTGATGCCCCATGTTTGTGCTCTGCTTGCAGAGAGCTGGGCATAAGCCATGTCGCAGTGTTTGTAGGAAGTGTGTTTGTTGGATCGGTATTTCGCTGTTGCAGTCTTGAAAAAAGAATGAGGGAGATTCATGAACCGACAATACCGCTGTCTGTATAGGGGAAAACCAAAACCAAACCTTTATAATCAGTCTATAATCCAACTAGAAAAGAGTGCTGCCTGTACTGGTATGTCTTAGGTGAGGCTGTAAGGCAGGGAAGGAAAAACCTTTAATTCAGGCAAGCTTTTTACAAAGCTGAATAATCTGAGAATATTTGGGCTTTTTTTCAAAGTACATGGAGTCACCAGACAGATGCAGCCATCAGCTTCTTCCAAAAGCCCAATATGGTTATGCCACTGCACTGTGCTGAAAGAGGTTGCAGAGGTTATTTAGTGGGGATTCCCACTGGGGTGTTTGTGGAAAGAAATTACCTAGTGCTGGGTTTTGGCAGGTGAAAATGAATGAAGCACAATAGGGGCTGCAAAAGAGAAACCTATTTCACAGATAGGGAAAGGTACAAATAATTTAGGCTACAGATTTTGGCTTAGGACACCTGAAGTATTTGAGAGAACTTCACACAGAATGTTCCTTAGAGCTGAGTGATATCCTGGCATCTCTAAGACTTCACTATCATCTCACTTTGCACTGAGCAAGAGATGCAGTCTTAAAACACACAATTAATTGACTTGGTTTATTGGGTAACACATGGAGGTAAATGTTACATTCACAAAGGAAGGTGAGTGGCAGATAGAAAATGAATTCTGTTGTTTATCACTCTGAGAGTAAGCCAGGAAGAACAGTAAAGCCTGTCACAGTTTAGAGTAGTGTCTTTTATGTGTCTGCAAGATGAGGAAGTCAAGCCATGAAGACTTAATATCTGTGAAATTCAGGAAAAAATTCCCTAAGGAGATGGAATAATCTGGAGACTAAGGCTGGGTGACAAGGTTTGCTGTCACCTCACAGGTCTGTGTCCCCTTTAATAGTCTCTTTAATACGGTGAATTTTATCACTGTTTCTTCAAATAAAAAAATCAAAATATATTTTTGTTTCAAAACTGTAAAAGGATTAGAGGGTGTTTGAAGGAAACAAGCATAGAAAGGTGGAAATAACTATATTTCTCAAAAAGAGGAAGGGAATGAAGGCAGAGTGTTGAGGTGAGGTGTAGCAGCATGGGTTTAGATGGTTGCTGATAGGAGAATGTATGATTTGAGAAGAGGCTACTCCAAGGCTTACTCTGTTGGCATTTACAGTCAGTGATTCTGCTTCTCCACAAGAAACAAGGGCAAGCCTAAAAAACACAGACACCTCCAGGAGCCAGTTACATTCAGCTGGCCTCAATGACACTGGGCAATTAACATAATTGGCATCTCCTTGTTTATGGTAGCTGAGGATCTGCCAAAATAAGTGCAGTGTGTAGCATAATTGTAAGATATCTTCGATTCACAAAAAATTAGAAACACTTGTAATTGCTGGTATATCCGGTTAATAACCAAAACAGACTCAGTCATTCATGTCTGTTTGAACTCCACCTGGAAGAAGCAATAGCAGATTTTCTGACTCAGGTATGTAAAATGAAAGCTTTTCTTCAGCCATGAGACATCTGGATGTGGTAGATCACCCACACTTTGATAACACAAATAATGAAGTGGTAAAATGCTCTTAGTACCCTACTAATTGGTTACAATGGAAGTAAATTACCTTGGTTGAAAATTGCTTAATAAGCAACTTGAGATAGGTTTCCTTTGTTTGAGAAGTTGTTTAGGTGTTTATTGTACTGTACAGAAAATAGAGTTTTGGTTGAAAGTTTTTAGCCTAAGTCAAAAGAGCAAGATCAAAGTTCTGGAAGAAAAAGCAGTCTGTTTCAGACAGGCTTTAATTGCATTTTGGAACAAGAAAAGGATAAAAACTACCTGTCTGCTGCTGGTGGATGGAGAGAAAGAAAAGTATGATCAATAGAGTGTGGAAATGAAAGAAGAATAATTGTAGACATGTCAGTGAAAGTTTTTTTTTCAAACAGGAACTCGGTTTCAGCTCTCTCAGTTTACCCATTGGCTGCTCCCTTTAGTACTTTCACTTTCCATGGCAGAACTTTTCACTGATCATTTCTCCAGCTGGACATTCCACATTTCTGCCTTCTCCCTAGAGATAAATACTGAATATCTTACAGCCCAGGTGGTTGCTGTCTGGGCTATAAGGGGGAAAGGGACACTTATTGAATTAATTTTTCTGGTCAGAATTCAGTGAAATAATTCTTGTGATTTTTTTGTTATGCTTGAGCGGGATTATATCATGCTTTTGCTTGACTGCTATGAATTAAGTCTCCACCAAAGGTTTTACTCATCCATCTGCTCTTCCTCTTTACCTTAACGAATCTTCTGGAAGATCCTATTTGGACAAGGCTGAAGTTGTGATATCTTTCAGTTATACTTAAATACTCTTGTATTCCTGGGATCATACAGGGCTAATTCTGCAGTGCCTTGGGGCTGTACAGAAATAATGGGAGCAGGCACTCTGGCAAGTTCTCAGGGATAGTTCCTGAAATTCAGGTCCTCTCTTTGGAGCTAATTCTTTATGCACCTTGGTGTTGCTGTTAGGCAACATAGGCTTATTTCCTTGAGTAAAATTCACATGTGCAGGTGAGGCTTGTTGAGTATTTTTGGCTCCAGTGTAAACATGAAGCAATATAAATCAAAGCGGGCTGTATGTATTTTTATTGCTGTTGCAATCTTGTTGCTTCAATACACAAACAGTAAAATACAATTTAGGGGAAGCTAGAAACTTAAGGTTTATTGAAATATTTACCAGTGCAAAGGCCCAAACTTGATATCTTTGTGATGTAAATTACTGCAGCCTAGTGCAAGTGTCTGCTGAGGTATGAGGCCTGTAAACATTTCTGCATTTTTGAAGTCAGAGGATGGATATTTGTCATTAACTGTTTCATAAAAATTGAATGCAGATCACTGCCTGACAGCCTGGTTTGCCCTGCATGTGTTAAAGACAATTGCAGGGAGTTTGTACTGGGTGCCATCATATTTTTGGCTGGTGTCTGCAATTTTTGTACACAGGAAATATTTTCTTTTTGTGAATACTTTTATTGAGCTCTGCATGGAAGTATTTTCAACGTGGAGCCTTGGACAGTGTAAATTTTTTAGAGGAGCAATTATTGTGCCTAATTTTTGGCTCTGTTGTGTCACTCTCACTTTTCAGCCTTCTGATGTTTTCATTCTTGTGATGGAGTTTCTCATGCTGTTTTTTGTAAACATGCACATGTTTTTCTAACTGTCTTTTTGTTTTTCATTCTTCTCCTGGGAGGAGAAAAGTTTGATGGACTTTGTCATTGACCAGTGTGGTTGGAGAGGTGGTAACTTCACCTTCCAATCGATGGTCGTTTCCAGAACTCTATATAATGTGAAAACCAAAACAAAGTTCTCTCTTCTTTGCCTTCTCTCGAGTGTGACTGCGTTTGTCTCTGCGTTTCGTGTTGCACGATAGAGTGACACTGTTGTAACAGGAATTATAATTCAAACACATATCAAAAATATATTTTTAATAACTGAAGTGGCAAATACACTTTCTAAAATGTGCTTTGAGAAAGGACATATCACTTGCTAACCATTGAGAAGAAATTTACAGGAGGGAAAAAACATTGGATTTATGTAGGCTGGGAGACAAAACCTAAATTTCTCAGGTAGACTTGTCTGTGTCCCTGCATTTGAGCTGTCATGCTACAGGTATTTAGGAAATAGGACTGTTCACTATCATCAAACCGACTACATTTGAAAAGAAACTTACTGTCAGTGTTGTGGGCCAAATAAAATCTGGTCTCAGTACTTACACTCCTGTGGATTTCAGTTGAAGTGCTTATGGTAAATCAGATTTGGGCTTGACTATCAACCATTTGTTGATCTTTTTACAAAAGATCACATTAAAGTCTTGCTGTGATTAAGCAAATTTCTACTGAGGTTCCAGTCATTCCAATTCATTTCAGACCATGTCAGCCATTGGCCTGGTTTTTTACATAATGGGATGCTTAGCGCAGATTTTGGTCTTTGTATGGATACCTGGGAACACTCAAATATATTCTGTCATTTGCCAAAAATTTTGAGCTAAGTTTTCCACGTTAATTAATTATATCTGGATGAAGTTATAAACTCAGAGTAGTGCTTTACACTGCTGAGTAAGTTTCACCAATTTAGTAAGGAAATGTGTTAGGTTGTGTTAGATTTCCTGCTGCAACACCTCTCTTACTGAAACCTTTCCTAACAGAGAAAATCTACTGACTCAGGTAAGAACGCTCATTTTTTCCCCGAACCATGGAAGTGTAGGCATTCAGAGATGTGCATCAGGTCTTGTAATTTATATTTTGTAACTGCTGTATAATGTCAAGGGCTTCAGCAGCATCTTTGTGTGACAGGCTGCAGTTCACTTTGTGTGCCCAGCACTAGAAATGCCTGGCTGATAAGCTGATGCACTTTTTATCTACTTTGGAGCCTGACTGACATCTCCAAACACAGTTGTATCTAAACAGCTTGAATATGTGACCTCATTCCTTAAATACCATCACTTGAACAGCTCTTGTTGCTAAAATAAAAGTAGTGTTGATTCTCTGTTGTCAAAACTCCTCCAGCCCCTCTGACAGGCGCAAACCAAACCACACCTCCTTTTACTATGGTAAAAAGGTTCATTTGTAGCGATTCCAGGGTACCTGCACTGAAGGGACCCTGCAGGGGTTTGTCACTCTCTTTATGTTAACCTGTGACTGGCACAGAAATTCAGGCACATGGAAAAGGACTGAGGAACAGTTCCCAAGGAAAATGATCTCAGAAAGGTGAGGTGGCTTAGTTTTGTTTTCTTAGGCTGACAAGTAGTTTAACTACTCTCTAAACTGAGGGGAGGTTGGAGTTGAGACAAGCTTTCCAGAAAAAAGAAGCCAGGATCAGCTTTCCCCTTTTATGCTGGCTTTTAGTGCTCAGAAACAAGCTTTCTGCATTGCAGGCCTGTGTCAGTACTTTGTTAAATATAATTAGTGTTTTGAAAACACAAGCTATGCCCTCCATTCAAACACAACCACATGTTTCTCTGCAAAGAGTGTCTGTTAAAAAAAGCTTAAAATTTTCATCTCTGAAGACCATTTCTGTGGGAGAGTTGAGGTGCACATCCTCTGCAAGTAAACAGAAAAGAAAAAAAAAGTTCTTTTTTTTTAATGAACATACTTATTGCTTAATCCTTAAACAGACCTTTTAGTTTGGTGCTGAAAGTCTCCAAAGAGAACTCACTGTTTTCCATCTTTTCATCTGGTGATAGGAACTGCCATCATGGTTAGTGTCTGATTGTCTGTCACCTGCTTCTTAAAGCTCAGTATTGTTTTGGTAAGGGAGGAGTGACTGAGAGTTACAACTGCAATTTACATTTTAATTCATAGCAACCAGATTCAGCATTTACTTAGAAATAAAGGACTTCCATGTAGCTTTGGACACCAAACCTGCATTTTGGGGGAAGAAAGGGTAAAAACTCTTACATAACTGATGATCACAGCAGGTTGGACATGTCTGCAGGAGAAAGGCAGTCACTGCTGCTGACTTTTGTGCCCATTGCCTGGGCACACCTGGTACCTGCTGGTGGGACAGGGAGGACTCAGATAAGCCTGAGTTTGGCACTTGGAAGGTGAGGGAGTCAGGGCTGTAGAGAAAGTGCTTGGTGGTGACTCCACAAGGCTCTAAAAGTCAAGAGGAAGCACCTTGGGGCCAATATTGAATGTGGCTGGCAACCAGGGTAACTAAGCCTCTAAGGGAGTTATGTGCTTACTCTGCCTGGTGCCAACAAAACTCCTGCCAACATCTTTTTGTAGCAGATGAAGTCTATTAATTCTGCATGCATACACAGCAGCAGAGAGGGTCTGACATCATGCTGGCCTCAGTGGAACAAAACACAGACATGAGGAAAGGCAGGCGCATCCCAAAGTGGCAAGGAAGTGGATTGGCAATATTCCCAAAAAGCAAGGAGAAGCATTTCACTCCCACAAAAGCACTGGCTGTGTGCTGGTCCCTAGGGTTGAGAAGGAGCACTGTGAGATGTTGTAAAGGGGACACAGTATTAGGATATCTAGAGAACACAGGCATTTTCTCTTTTCATACTGTAATAATTTGCAGACTTCTTAACACTGCTTACAGAGGAGTCAGGTGCACTGACAGTGCACAGAAGTGGCAGATGGAATCCTAGTAATGATTTTTAATTACATCTTTGTGATACTTGGCATGTGAATGAAATGTAGGTTTCATGATGGTTTTATTAGATCCATAAGTGAAAAATTTACAGACTGAAGGAAAGAGCTGAAAATAGGGCTGTGAGGAGATCCATAATGAGTGATTTAATGAAGTAGTTAAATCCACTGTAGAACACAAATTGTTTTTAATTGGAAACATTGGACAGTTTAATCTTTCTATCAAATGTTCAGAGGAAAGCAAATACCCTGTTGTATAAAAAGCAGCTGGGACACAGGGAGAATGACCCTTATATCAGTGCTCTGTAAGAGGTCAATGACAATTTTAATTGACACTATTTCAGTTCTTGTGGTATGGTGGTAACTAGAATAGAAATATCTGAACTACTTGTTCTTAGAAATGTGTAGACTTTATCCAGGAGAATTTTCAGCTTAGAATCAAGTACTAAGACTAGATGAAATCTGCAAATACAAAAAAATGGGCGCAGTTAAAGATCATTTTGTGGGTACATCCCATTCCATTATCTTCTGAAAAATACACGGAGTGGCAACATTCACTTAGTTTCGAAGACACAGTTAGCAGTGTGGCCAGATATCATTAAAAATGCATCTTGTACAAAACCTAGTATTATAGTTCTAGAAAACAGTTTAGAAACAATTGCTTTAAAAACTTTTCTTGATTTTTTTTAAACTTCGCAAAGCCTCTTTCTTTGTCAGCCTGAGAGCACAGCATGGTCCTACTAAATCCATCTCTTTGTTGTCAGTGTTACATACCATCCCAAAGAGAAACTAAAGGAGTGGGAATATGGGCTCAAGTTAGAATAATAGCGGTATTCCCAGCTTGGTTTTGCTTTGTTCAAATACACAGAGGAAGATTGCTGGGTCCATAAGAGACAATAACAGGAAACAGAATGTAACTAATTTTGAAGGTAGAGTATTTCTAAAGTTTATCTGTAAAGAGACCTACATTCATTCATTCATTCATTAAAAAAAAAAATCTCTGGTCTTTTGGTCTTTGCTATGGGCTGAAAGATGTAGTAGGGCATTGGGAGGTGGGTTTTGGCTCTGCACTAAACATCTGGAAGGTGGACTTTGTGAGTCTGTGACACAGGGTGAGATTGTATCAGCCCTTAGCTTGGAGTGTTGTTCTGCACAGAGACATCTGCTGACACTGTGCTCTTCATGTAGCCCATGGTTCATGTGAGTCATCTCAAACATCTTCAGCCTGAGTGCAGCCAGCCAGGGGCTGAGCTCACACCAGGCCCCAGCAGAGCGGTTCCACTGCAGCAGCTTGAATCCATACAAGCTGAGTCTCATCCAATAGCTCATTGCTTAAGATGCTTGGATCTGATTTTAGTGACAGTTCTTTTAAATACATAATATGAACTCTCTAGAGCTAATCTTTATCCAGGCTGGTAAAAATTAAGGGTCGTTTCCCTTTTCCCAGAAGCAAATACACATTTGCAAGGCTTCATGCATTCCTTGGGGTTATCTTTTGAACACGTTTACCAATGACATTCATGTGTAAAGCTGTGCTGTGTATTCTTAGAAGGAGGTTGTTCTCCTTCCACTGCAGAGCTGTGCAGAAAAGCTCCCTCTGGAGAACCAAGAGGGAGATTATTTCTCTGCTCTGCTTCATGCCCAAAAAGTGGTCCCTAATCCACAGCTCCAACCACTGCAGCAGAGCTTCACATCAGTCCTCATGGGACTTCAAACCCTTCTGGAAGGGTTTAATGAGCACTGGGGATTATATCAATATTGATAACTGTTATCAATTTATTGTTATTATATCAATTTGTTATTATATCAATATTGATAACTGTTAGGATAACACCAACTTTCTGTGTGTCCTTTGTCCCCTGCTAGCTGGGCTTTGTGTTGCTTTCCCAGACTCTTGTTATTTTGGCTCACTTGTGTTTCTCTTTTGGTCCCAGTAGTCCCTGAGCTTGTGGCTGAACTGTCACTCCTGTACACACTCAGAAGTAGAAATGCTGAGCTCTTCAACTGTACATTTCCAAGTCTGAATACCTTTTGGTTTTTCTCCCCAGCTGCATTGTCCTTTCAAGGCTTTAAATCCTTCCAAAGAGCATTAATCACATTAAAAGTTTAATCATAGTAATGGTTTTGCTTATTTCTGTTATTATACACTCAAATGTCTTTTCAACTTTTATTTGTGAGTGGGGTTTTTTGCTTAATAGTCAATTGAGGGTGCATTCTTAGTCTACAAGAAATTTAACCTGCAGAGACTCAAATTTGTTATTATTCAATAACTGAATGCACGGCTGTTTCAGAGTATTGTCTCAGGGTAGCACCTTCCTATTTTGATATCTTTGTACAACTGGTCAGGCTATGAAGTCAGTCCTGGCCATACAGAGGGCAGTGTAACAACTGCCTCTTCATTTATTTTGCACCAGATTTTAGTTCTCTTGCCTTCAGATACCCATAAGCAACTGCATTTTACTGCGGTAACACTTAGATACACATCCCTGAGAGAAAAATTGGTCCTCAGAAATGAGTTTTGAATAAAAAGGTGAGTAGAGAAATTATAGACTTAATTGTATATCTAAAATAACAGAACGGACTCAAACTGTAGATACATTCAGTGCAGCAAGGGAACCTGAAATTAGCAATTTTTTTCTTTTGTTTTCTGCCTCATCTGGTTTTCTGCCTGTAACGAGGGCTTTATGCTATTTTCTTTCTTCTGTCTTCTTTTCAAATAAAACTGAATCAAACTATTAATACATTCAGTACAGCAAGGTAACCTGAAAGGACACTTTTCACTGTTTCTTTGCCTCATCTATTTTTGTGCTAGAAAAGGGGATTTCTTGCCCTTTCTTTTTTGTCTTCATCTGTTACAATTTCTGTATATTAGGCTCATGATTCATGTCACTCTTTTCTCCTAACACTCTCATGTCTGGCCATGGGCCACTTTTCCAAAACCCCAGGGATACAGATTCCATTTTGTTCTATTTTCTTCTTTTCCACCTGCTGCTGACTGACTCTGCTTGGCTTGTCCTCCCATCCCAAAGCTTGCTCAGTGACCAGCACAGCTTCTATCCACAACTTTCATCTATAACTTCCTACCTTCCCCATTTGCCATTTCAATCTCTCTCCCACATAACCATTGCTGGGGAGCCCCAAAACTCCCAGCTCCAATGCTGGTTGCTCTGCCCAAGAAAATGACTTTATTCAGGCACATGGGCAGGACCTGCCAGCTGTTCTCCATGCTGGCTCTGTTAGGTGGCCAGGATTTTTGGGAGAGCAGCACACAGCTTATGGCAGGACCAGAGTTTCTGTGTGGCAGCACTGAGAATACAGGCACAAACACATGCAGCAATCATGTGGGTTCCTTATCCAGGTATTGCCAAACCCCAAACACGCCTATCCTGTCCAATCCCACGTGATGTTGCCCCAAGTGACATGGCTACAAACACATATATCCCACACATCTGTGTGCTGCCAAGGCTCAGAGAGGATTTTAGACCAAACAAGTCCTGTTCTTACATGACACAGAACAAATGACAATGAAATTGGTCTTTGTATCATGCCATTAACTTAATGGGCAGAACAATTCCTCTGAAGTTTGCCGGTGTGGGTTACCAGGTTCAGCAGTGCTCCCAGCTGACTTGTCTGGTCTGGCTGCCAAGTGGGGAGAAATCTGATTGGAAAAGATTTGAAAAAGCCCATGCTGGCAGAAGGTATTTATAGCCCTGCCACAGCATCAGGGGCTGCCTTCAGCACTGTGGGCTCGTGGTGCTGTGCTCTGTAAATCGCAGATTATGGGGGCTTTGCCTTAGGAGCTTACAGCTGAGGAGGGCTCACAGGAGTGTGTGCCATTACCTGTCAGAGAACAGATAGTGCCTGGATATGGAGCTAAACCTAGTATTATTGGGTGTTATTCTGAACTCTCTTTTATTTTCTCAATGCATGTATATCTTTCCTTACTTGTTCTAGACCTGTTTTGCAAATCCAAGCAAATCCCAAGCATCTTCAAGAAAAAACAACTACCCAAGCGTGGGAAGGGGGAAAGCACACTGCTCTTTTTCCACTGACCCCTTTGGTTTCTTGTTGCCTCAGTTTTCCAAAACACCCCTACGCAACACATCTTTCATCCACCTGCTGTATTGTGCTTTGTGAACTGTGTGTAGGAGAAATTGACTTTATAATGTGGCAATGTTGTGTAACACACTGAGCCTTGGTCCTTGACTGTGGAGCCTGAGCACTCCAGAGGGTAAACTGAACCTAATTAGTGTCCAACAGCCAGTCTGATAGATTTGGCTTTTTCGGTGCACATTTTGGATATGCATTTACCCATCCATCCAAATATATGCCAGACACAACTATACATGCAAAAATACTTAGACTGAAGGAATATCTATAATTTGAACTAAAATTTCTAAGCAGAGAGGAAAAAAATTCCCTAACACACTGTGTTAAAATTTACACATTAGTAGGAATGCAATAAAAATTTAAATATCATCCAGTTGCCATAAAACGATCTAAAACTGAGCCAATGTATCATATACTGTGTATTTATATGGCAGCACCTGATTTCATTGTCAAAGCAGTTTAAATAGCTCTTGCTATTTCTGAAAAACATGAGCAATGATATCCCGTGCTATTTTTAGGAATGATATGTTTATCTTTATTTAGTTGCACTTAGATGGATGCTATATGGAGAAGTAAGAATTACCCAGTCTTGGGCTTTTTTAGTCTGGGGGAACTAAAGTTAATGGTTTGAGATGGTGCCAGTGCTGATCTTTCTGTTCTGTGGGTCAGCAGCTGGAGGTCTGGTCCATTTTGGAATCTCTTTTTGTCTGCTCCCAGCTGTCTTCCCTCTTATCCCATAGTAGGATACATAAGTTACTTTTACAAGTTCAGCATTCTGGAGCAGTTATAGAAGTGGATTTTAAAGGGGGAAAAATCCTCAGATGAGGGAAGAGAGGCTGATTCTTCCAAGGTAGTAACTGTCACTCATCTCATGGAAAAGCCAGGATGGAATATTACACTTATTTAATATAAAAAGCGTATACTTCGTGGTGCCTTACAATTGTTCTTTTTCTTATACTCTTGAAGAAAACGAAAGGATACTTTGCTTCAAAGAAGAATTCAGTGCAACAATTGAACATCAGTATGAACTTCCAAGCTATAAGAAGGTCTAAACCAGGTCAGATGAGCAGAACATGAGGACAGTGAGGCGGCAGATCTGCTGAGAGGGTTTGGCTGCAAGTGGATTGAATTTGGGGATTCTGTGAGACAAGAGTAGAAGGTAAGCATGACATTTCCATAAGTACTGCAAAGACACCACATGAGTGATCAGAGGTACATTTGACCATCATATCAGCTGCATGAGCACCCTGAAGTATCAAGAAACTGCCTAAATATAATCTGGGATCACTAGTTATTGAGAAAAATGGATGAATTTTTAGATGTAACTAATAGGAGCAAGGAGATTGTCTTCTCACCATCCAAGGAAAGTATTTGAAATGCCAATCAATAGGCCTTTGTTTTGAGTCTGTGCTTTTTTACTAGGATACCTACAAAACTGTTCTACACTGTAAGAAATACAGTGTGCTAAAAGGACAAATAAAATTGACATTAATTCAGTGGCAGCCTAAAAGAGATCACATATCTGTGTGCCTTGTTCGTCTTTCAGATGACAGTCTGGGTAAAACACTGCTGCTGGTGTAGTGTCCAAAAACAGCTCAGGGAGATTGGCTTTACAGCCCAGTGCAGAGTTGAAGAATTATATGATTATATGATTTACACTTCCCTGGAAATGTTCAAGGCCCTGTTGGTCTTGGAGCAACTTGTTCTAGTGAAAGGTATCCCTGCCCATGAAATGGGGGGAGGGGGGGAAATGAAATTATCTTTAACATCCCTTCCAGCCCAAATAATTTTATGATTCCATGATCTTATTATTTTAAGCAACTGTCATTTACAAGAATTCTGTCAAATCAATTAAGTTGGATAACTCTTAAAGAGTGCTATTCTAAATTCTGATTTTATTTTCAAAAACTTCAAGTGGGTAAAATTGAATGAGAAACAAATAACATACAACTAGCTGCCTCTAAAGCCAAACTGATTTTTTTTTTTTTCAATTTACCCAGGCATTTCTACCCAGGATATGGTCAAGTTATTTCCAGGCTCATATATTAAATCTTACTCTGTTTAGCAACCTGATTCTACCTGATGGAATAAATCCAGTAAATCTTAGCTAACAGCCTCTGCTGAAATAGTAATTTGAGCAGATGTTACATGTCATTCAGGTAGTTCGTTTTTATTGAAATATGTTCATTTTTCACAAATTACAATGAGAAGAGTAAAAACTATATTTGCACTGAAAAAAAAAAAGCATTGAAAATAGTTTAGAGTAAGGGATACCTGCCAAACATCATGCTCTAGAAATCTGAAGAACTTTGGTTTTCTTCAGGGAATAAAGTAGCCCTGTGTCACTTCTTTTCCATGTGCTGTTTTCTCAGTATCTTTTCCTTTCATTTCTGCTCCTTTTCACAGGATATATCAGGAAGACTTTAGCCTACAAGATTCCTTTTTTTCCCTTGCCAACACTGTGGTTGCACTTAGGTAGTCCTTCACCACTGACATGACTCACCTAAAATACATCTTTATCAACACCAGTCAGAAACTACTTCCAAACCAGTAAAACAAGCAAATTCAGGTTTCCTATGGCTCCAGGTCTTACACTGTTTGCATCTCTATCCTGGAATATTTTCAGTCACTCTCACACCTCTCATCCTCCTTTTTGGTTTTGCTGTCTAGATAAATGACAGACAGGCTTGTAAAGACTACTTATATATACACCAGTGGAATGGGGAACCATCAGGTTCTCCTGGCTCCCTCTGCACAGGAGAGCTCATCAGCTCTCTCTAATTGAGCCAGCTGCTGGTTTCTACAAAACTGTCAGGAGTTTAATATCCTTGAATCTTCTGCCATTGCCATAGTTAACTGAAATTATCCAAAGCTGGAATATTTTATCTAGGGAAAGGTGAGAGAGGTAAAGGGCTTCAGTGTAAGACAGCTGGACATGATACTGAGAAAGCAGGGAAGTCATGTTGGACATTTCTTAGCTGTCCTATCTTTGTCTGACCCAGATAAAAGGAAGAGCTCCCCTAAATACTCTAAGAAAGAAGTCTCAGTCCTGGTGGTGTTTTCCAAAGTTTGTTTTCCAGTGCCCTACATTCCATCCCCAGAAGTCAGAAATGCTCTGTGGCCCCAAGTACCCCCATGACCCAGCTGAAGCTGGGTCCAGCTGCTGTAGCCTGCTAAAGGCATTTGCAAGGGACAAGTTATTAAGAAGTGAGTGAAGTTCTGGAAAATAGCAGCTCTTCCTTTCAAATGTGAGTTCAGATCAGTGTGCTGCTCCCTCTGCACACTTTGCCTGTATAGTTAAGTTTCCTGATTCCAGTAGTGATGCTATTAGCCTTGTCTACAGTAATGGTGAAAATGTTGCTCCCGTCAATCTGTTTGTTTTCTCCTTGGGCACATTTGGCAGCCAAGGGAATAACCCTGAATGTTGGTTACCAGGCTGTTTCTTTCCTAAGTGGATCAATATCAATGCTGAGAAAGAGCAAAAATTGATCTCTAATATAAATTACATACACTTTTCCCTTTACAAAGCAAACCAGTTTAAATTCTAATTTATTATAACTGTAATAAATCCCTAAGTTTTAAAAAAGCTCTTAAAATAATGTAGGTAAAATGCCATGATTTCAGAGTGCTAATTCTTGCTGTTTTAAGTTCTAGTCTCTGAGTGAGTGGCATCACTAGCTCAGTACCTGGAGTTAGAATATGGAGGTGATTTAAAATAAAAGTTAGGAGGGGGGAACATGAATTAGAAAAGGTAGTTGATGCTATCTGGAGCTGTTTGTTAGTAGAGAATGGATTTTTTGTGTCTAGATCCAATGGAACTGATGGTCCTTATGTTCTTCAAGAATGAGAAGTATTATGACCAAACTGGTAAGTGAATAATTTAATTGTATTTCTTAAAAGTGTGAGGGGCTGACAAGTAGTAACATTAAATGTAATGTGGGGAATTACATCTGTTCTGAGAATTAGAAAATTCTGGGGCTATCAGTAAGACAAAAGATGAACTGTAGTGTCCTTTAAATAAGACCTAAGTGGTTCTTTCTGAGAAAAAGAGTAATTAGACTGAATTCCCATTAACAGTGGATCCCTGTGCAGCTTTAGTGAGGTGAATTTTTCATGTCATAGTCTCATTTGCTGGAGAGCATTGTTGTTGTTTCGGTTCCCTTCAAATGTTACATATTTTAATGATGAACAAATGTGTTCTTGTTCACTGTTGTAACATCATTTTAATGCCACTCATCAGCTTTGGTTCCTTTGAATGAGAGCTTACAGAGACCCAAAAGAAATTACCTGGATGTAGGAATTTAAAGCTACAGCTAATGGCAACTTTTCACTGGTGGCACTTGGTGTCTTTTAGAGCTGTCCTGAAACTGCTCTCATTCATGCAGATGGATGGGCTCAGCACCTAGCTGGCTGAAGAAAGTTCTAAAGGGTTGTTGTGACAGGTCTGAATCAAAGTACTGTATATTGACATGATTTGTAGGACACTTACTGCAGAAATAGATGTGTTTAATTCCAATCAACCAATTCCAGAATAAGAAGTGCCTGGAACACTAAAGAATATAACAGGTTAGAAGAGTTATCATCAAGAAAATGTTATTTATAGCAGAGGACAAGGCAGGCCCCACAGAAGATTCCAATAAAGCCCAGCCTGGCTTAGTTACCATCAAGAGATGGAAATCCCTTTGTTCTATTGTTTTCACACTTTTCCCCCTCCATATGCTGCATTTGTATTAATAAACTAAGCAGTGATTTTGTCACAATATGCCACTGCTGATCTTGAAAAGAAGTACAGCAGGTGTTTAAGTGAAGACAAACCTGTGAGGCAAATCTGCTTGATTCAGCACTGGCATAATCTGAAAACAAAGAATTGCAGAGTTTTATCATTTCAGAGATAAAGATCTTATGTCTGAAACCTGGGAGATTGTCCTTAAAGCTTAAAAGGAGGGACAGAAATCCAGCCACCCTCACAATTTTAAATCCATCTTTTAAAATCGCTATCTGAGACCAAATGTGGGGTTTTTTTCTGTTGGATCCTGCTGTGAAGTGACAGTACTGCATTTGTCCTATCACTATTATTATCTATGTCTGTGATCTGCTGTGATATCATATTACTTCTGTGTAAGATAAAGCAGAAGGTCTGAGTGGACTGACAAAATCCCATCAGTACATAACCATTGGCAGCATCGCTGTGGAAATTCAGAAACATCCCCAATGGGGTTTCTCTCATGGAATGCTTTCCTTCCTTAGTTTGCTATGGGAAAACAGCTCATGAAAACTAAGTTTTCACTAAGTTTTAAGTAAAACAAATTGCTGAATATCTGCTAAATACTCCTACTTGTTGACAATCTTCCTAGCAGAATTGTAAAATACTTTTCTAAAGAGCTAAAATCTGGGGTGTTTTACAATATAATTTCAGTACTACAGAGCTCTGTTTTCCTCTTGCTTGTTAAGTTGACTTGCTCAGGGAATATGGAACTCCCTTCCTGTTTCCCTCCAAGACCTTTAGTCACTTCCTGTCTCTAAATAAAAACCCCTTACATTTGTTCATAAATGATGATAGATACTCTTCCAAGTATTGTGATAAAATCAGCCAAACTATATATAGATTTTTCCTTCTTATAGATGACCAAAAATCCCTGTAATTAAATATGTTAAAAATAGTTTCAGCATTGTGTCTATACTCAGAATTTGACAAAATTTCAAAGGTACCTAGTTGCCTTAGACTATATTATAATGGAATTCTTAAAATACATTTTCTTGTTTAACCAAGAGATGCAAAAGGTAGATTTGCTGGTGAAATTATAAAGACCTTATTCAGTCAAAGTATTTTATTTGCTATGCCTCTGTTCTGTTGCTGTTCTGCTGTAGCATCCCTTATATCACTGTAAAAGGGGCTGACTTGAAAATATAAATGGATAATTTGTCAATGAACACCCAAAATCTTAGGGGCAAAGAATGACATCTAAAGACCTCACAGGTTGTCAAGGGCTTATTTGCCTGCTGGAAACATTTATCTCCATCAGAATAACAATGTTGCCATCACTGTATTTACAAAAATACTTTGCACATTTGTTTTAGTAATTTCTGGTAGTGATAGGGAATATTGATGTCTTTATACATTCTTCTGTATTAAAAAAAAAAATCTCATCTGGAATTTCCTGTGCCTGATTTGAGACTGGATTGGGTGCAGGGAAATGCTGCTTGGAGGAGCAGGGGGAAGGGTGACAGCACAGCTTCTCCAGTGTTAGCTTTGGAAAGCAAAGGCTGGGCAAAGTGTATTCTTAGGAATTAAAATTCAGAGAAAATAACAATTTAAAGGGAAAAGTGGTAACAAGAGGTACCTTGGCCTTGAGCAAATTAGGACTGGAAGCTGGAAGGTCTCCTTGTTATTTAGAAAAGGGGGTATCTTAGAATGGCCTTCCCAATACTAATAGCAGCAACAAATATTGGAGTTCAGACTGTTCATGCAAAGAATACGATATATTTTCCTGAGGCAAGATAGGACTCAATGCTGGGACCCCTTGGAGCCCCTTCCTTCACTTGTTGCCATCCCATTTTTCAGACAGTGACTGAAGCTGGTGATTGAACCCCAGTTTCCAGCCAGAAACTCTTCCCTCTGCAGTGTGAGATGTAGCTGCCCCTCAGTCCCTCCATGTGCTCAGGTGCACTGAACTGATGGGAGCTTCTCCTGCTCCAGGCTGTCAGTCACTGCACAATGGAACAGCTCACAGAGCATCCATCTCAGCATCCATTGCACCCTACATGGCAAAAGGGAAGTGCCAGCAGACCTGCTTCTTTTCCTTAACTTCTTGTGTCTCACTGAACTGGCAGCTGCTTGCTCTGAGTGTTTCCATGAACTAATCTCTTTACATGGGCATATGTGGGAGAATAAATCATCTGTGGGTTAAAAATCCATAATAATGTTGGCGTAGTGTTAAATATAGAATTATAAGGCCTTTTGGTCTTATTGAGGCAGCTGTGTGGGTGGAAATTGCATCCAAATAGATGTTATTTTAGTTAAATTAAGTGTTAGCCTAAAGGCTTTGGCCAGTGTTCCATCTCTGAGCAGAAAGCTGGAGACCACACCAGAGTCTAACAAGAGGAAGGTGCCAAGTTTTCTTCTGCTCTCCCTCTCCTCTTTCCTTACCTCTTTCCGTTCCTCTTTTTTCCCCCTTTACTTGTTCTTTAAATTTCTTCTTTCCTTTTCTTTCTCCTCTTTCCTTTCTCTTATTCCTTTTTCCTCCTTCCTTTCATTCCTTTTCCCCCTCTTTCCTTCTTCCTTTTCCCCCTTTCCTTACCTTCGTTTTTTCTGTTTCCTGTTTCCTTTCCTCCCTTTTTCCCCCTTTCCTCTTTCCTTCCCTCCCTTTTCCCTCTTTTCCTCTTCCCTTCCTCCTTTTTCCTTTCATTTTTCTCTTTTCATTTTTCTTTTCCTTTCCATTCTTTGCCGCAGAAGTTGCACAATTTAAATTCATACTCTAAAGAGATGATGAGATCTGTTCATGGGGCTGCCTTACACTAGCACGGGTGGTTAAACCGGTTTATCTCTTCTGACAATGTCTCCTCTCTGGTTTTGTTTTTCAGACATGGGAAGGTTTTTGCATCATGTTTTGGTTAAAACTTCCATTCCCATCGGAGGACGGCGCTGGCTGACTCCACTTCCCGCCCTAGGGAAGTGGAGTGCCTGCGGTGATCGGCGCGATGCCCAAGGAATGGGATCGGGATCGGGACCGGGACGGTGCCTCACTCTTTCCTGGTCCCGCAGTGCGGCGGCGCCCGGGATGCCTCAGGATCCTTCGGTCACATCCAGGGTGAGAGAAGCCGGCTAGGGCGGATCGGTGCTCTGCGCCATCCGTACTCGGGAGCCCAACCATCCCCTTCTCATTCTGGAAATCGCTGAGGGTTTCTGGCCGCTGTTTAAAACAAAAAAAGAGAGTGACGCTACTCCTAGCAGAGGAGAGCGGTGAATCACGCCACGCGCTCCCAGGCTGTCTGTCACAGGGGGTGGAGGGGGCCCCGGGCCGTGCCCCGTCTCCTCTGCCGCCCCACCCGCGTTCTCCGCGCTGAACTTTACCCGACTTCCCAGCCCCGCTCCGCCAGCCCTCGGGCCCGCCCCATGTGATGCATATTCATGAAGGGCCACGCCTGAGCCCTCACCTCATTGGCTGCTCTTTGCCCTCTCCCGCTCCTATTGGTTGGCGTCGCCGCCGCTCGGGGCGCGGGGCGGGGCGGCCGCGCCCGCGCCTCCCGGGCGGTGACTCACAGGGCGTGGAGTGCGGGTCCCGCAGCGGCGGCGGCAGCGCAGCCCGCGCCTCCCCCCGCACCACTCATTGTTCCGCCCGCTCCAGGCACCATGGACGAGCTGGACCAGTCGCCCCTGGTCTCCTCCTCCTCCGGGCCAGCCCGGCCGCAGCAGCCACAGTTTAACTACCAGTTCGTGCTCGACGACGAGAAGGAGGAGGAGGAAGAGGAGGAAGAGGAAGACGAGGACGGAGACTTCGACGAGCAGCTGGAGGG
>VXAX01001768.1:48060-62245 GCA_013399835.1 Leptocoma aspasia
GCCGAGCTGCCCCGCCCCGCTGCTCCGGAGCCGCCGCAGCCCGACTGGAGCCCCCGCGGAGCTGTGTCCTCTTCCTCCTCCTCCGCCACGACGCCGTCCCCCGCGCAGGAGCAGCTCCCGGCCCCCGCCCGACCCGCGCAGTCCCAGCCGCCCAAGCCCGAGCCTGCTGTTGCCCCCCGGAGCAGAGGGTCCTCCTCCGGCTCAGCTGGTGAGTGCTCCCGCCCCGCGCCCGGGGAGGGCGTCGGCCGGCCGGGGGAGCTTCCACCCGAGCCGCTCCGGTTCTCGAGCCCCGCTGCCCCGCCGGGAGGTTCCCTTTGTCTGCCGGCCCTCGGCCGCCTCCTGCGGCATCGCTCCCTCCCCTCAGCCGCGTTCGGGCGCGGCTCCGCTCTCCGCGGCCCCGCCGCAGCTCGTGCTGAAGAAGGGGCTCCCCCTCCCCTTTCTTTCTTTTTTTCTGTTTTTTAAATTGCAATTTCTTCTCTTTCTCTCCTCCTCCCCGCTGTGTTATGCTAATAGCGGGAGGGGGAAGCGCCGCCCCGGCCGCCGCCTCGCACATGGGCCGCCCGGGGGCGAGGCCGCCGCCGCCGCCTGGCAACGGTCGCGTCGCGGGGGGAGCGGGGGTAGAGCCCAGGGTACTGGCCGAGTCAAGAGAGACCGGCCGTGTCCGGGATACCGGCTGAGCCCCGCGGTGACGGCCCTCCCCGGGGTACCGGCCGAGTCCCGAGGGACCGGCCGCAGCGTCCTCGAGGCTCCGGCCGGTTCTCTCACGGCGCAGAGCCCGTCCCTCGTCGCAGTGTCCCGGGCACGGTTCCCCCCAGGGCCGCCCGGCACTGCGGGTTTGGGCGTGGGAACGCTGGGGAGGAGGGAAACATAAGATACTTGTAATCTTACTCATGTTTAACACAGAGCCTGGAGGGAGGGGCGAATCGAGGGACTGTGGAGCCTCCGGCCCTCCACCTGGCCGGCACAGCCCTGCGGCCCGCAGCCTGCGTGGGGACGCCGCGCCCCGGCCGCGGACTGCGGGGCTGAGCCCCTGAGAGGGAACCAGTGACCTAGGGAGGAATGTGTGGTAGCACAAAGGGAGACCAGGCTGCTCGCTGCTCTAGGTGTGGCAGTCTTGGAGAAGAATGTCAGCTTCTTGCTTAGCCGCGGCTGTCACCTGGGCTTCTCCAAGGCGTCGCCCCGTAATGTGGGGGTTCGCCGCAGCACAGGGCTGTGGAGCGGAGGGCGTGTCACCCCCAACAATTGCTGGTGCTGCCCGACTGCCAGAGCCCTTCTCAGGTCTAATCCGGGAACTGACCCGCATCGCTAATGCCTTGCACGCTGATTGCGAGTGTGCTTTTGCTCCACTTCTCCTTAATTAGAAGTAAAAGAGCTGACTTGAGGCCACTAAAACAGTGAAAAGGAACAAATTCAAGTGCCTTGAGATCATCATGGTGTGTGCTTATCTTCATTGCTGTTGTGATGTTGGTATGTCGTAAAGATGCAGGATTTCAATAATAACTAAACAGCACAGTATGAGGGGGCATGATACTCAAGATCGAATAAAAAAAAACATCTGGAACAATAATTTTTAAAAGGCCTATTAAAACCTGAATTTAGTTTTTTTCAGGGGAAGTTTCACAATGGATTTTATTTACATGTGTGACGGGACTTTATGGTTACTTGTGCTGTTATCTTTCATGAA
This sequence comes from Leptocoma aspasia, assembly GCA_013399835.1. NCBI lineage: Eukaryota > Metazoa > Chordata > Aves > Passeriformes > Nectariniidae > Leptocoma > Leptocoma aspasia. The sequence goes on from VXAX01001768.1 coordinate 49,745, forward strand.
GCTTACTTTATTTTGTTCTTCTGGAAGCTCTCTGTGTAGCAATATGCCAAGGAAATTAATTTTTTTTTTTTGTTTCCACCATTTGGAGGACAGATGATGACAAAAGCTTGCAACAGACTGAAGAGGAGGGATTCTATATGATGGATGAACAGAATTTTTTCTAGGCATGTTCTCTGAGTGGAGCTCTGGATGGTTTAAACAGAACTGAATGGAAGAAATAAGATTTACCAAATCATGTTGCTTAGAAAAGGAGGGATGAAAGTGTGTTTTCTGGAAGTGATTTTTTTCCCTCTCTGACCCCTGAAGGATAAGGCAAAAAGAGCACAGTAATTCCTGAAATAGTTCTGTGTTAGAGACCTAACTGTGAGAATTGCGTAGTATAGCTGAGAAGTGGCATCAAAGAGTTATTTTAATTTGTCAGGGATGATTAATTTAGGGCTCTGAAGTAAGGACTGGCATCTGGGGGAGGCCTGGTTTCCAAAGACAAGGTGGTGTAACACAGTGCTCATCTAATGATGAGTTGAAATATTAGAAGCTCTGTACTTGAAACTCCTAGATGAGAGCAAATTATGTTGATAAAAGCGTTGCCAGGTTATCTTATCAGTACTTTGGCCTTCTCAGATGCAGGAGCGCTTAGTTTCCATCATGTTAAGTATCCATTTAAACATCAAATATTTGTTAGTTTTGCATTTAGCAATGGGTGTTAAAACTGTCTGGGTCAAGATATTTGGCTAGGCTTCAAATGAGTTCATGCTCAGTCATGCTGGGAGACTGGCAAAATGAATTTGCTGTCTGCAACTGGTGGCGGGGTGACCATGGCAGGCACAGCCATGTGGCCCTGTGGTTTGCTCTCTGCAGAGTTGTTGTTTCACTTACTTTGAGCTCTGCTGTTTGAATTTAAGGTGTAACTGAAGAGTTACAATTCACAATCTAGAAATTTTGGAAAAAAAAGAAAATTCATATTTGAAATCTAATGCTTTCATTTACGATGATTTGAGGCAAATAACTTTGAAATTCTGTTTCCAGGAGGAGGAGAGTATGGCCTGTAGCAAGTATGCAGAGAATATAGGACTTCTATTATCTGCAACAATTGGCCATGGTGCTGCCTTTTGGCAGTTGAATAATAGCAAAAATGTATTGCCTGCTTGATGGCCCATTGAAATGGATTTTCTATATATATGGAGGTGTTTTTTTAAAACGAAAACCTTTGTAATTGCTTTTAGTTACACACTTAAGAGTATTCAGTATCATTGTGACATACTTATACATAGTGCAAATCTCTGGCAGGGTAACAGCAGCCTACCTTCTGAAGAGCTAATATAAATATTTGCAGGAGGAGAAAACAAGCAGGAGTTCTGCAGTCAAACTTGGGTTCTCCTGAACAGTTTCTGGGGTTTTTGTACTTGCTGTTTTGTGAGTAGCAGAAACTACAGTTCTGAAGAGGTTACTGCTTAAATCTTTTGATTACCTGCCTTTACATAGGGTGCGAACAAAAAAGTCAGTTTGAGGTAGTTATACATGGTCAAAGTAATGCCGTTTATTTTGGCTAGCTGCCCAAAGTAAGAATAACCAGTGTACTATGATGAGTAGATACAATTTTGCTTCTTCAAGCCCTAGACTCTGCAGCAAAAGGAGGGTCATATATTGCTTTACTGGAAGAGACTGGTGTGTTTTGAAGTTAAACTGCACTTACCAGAAGCCTGTACACAAAATCCGCCAGACTGGCCCTAGGCCAGCTTGCAGAGAGAATAAAGATGTTTCCTTGTATGTCTGTTGCCTTCAGCTGACCTGGGTTAAATACATATGCAAATGTTGTGAAGGACCAGTTTATAAATTAGTCTTGCTTTTCCATGTGATTATACAGGATTTTTTCTTTATTTCATCCATGTTGAGGAGAGGTTTCAGGAAGGTTTTCCAGACAGTGTCAAGCAGAGGTCAGCAGAGCTGCCCGGAGCTGTCCCTGGCCAGGCTGAGCCCAGCCGCAGGAGGTGCTGAATAAATGCAGATCTATACTTGCTTCTGCTCAGCCCAGTAAGTGAATCTTTTACCCTGCACATCCTGCATTTGCATTTTATACAAATTCCGAACCAGCATATTTGCTTCTCAGATTTTTTTATGTTGTGCTGCTGTGTCTGAATGGACTCCTTCATAGGAGTTGTGTGCATTTTAAGGACAGGATGCAGCATGACTTGGAAAAAACAGCTGTCCTTGAATGCTATCACTGGTGACTTTCATTTGCACTCTTCATTTATTAAAATGTGTACCCACTGATCTTCAGTGTTTCTCTGAGGTGCAAGACACTTTCTCTTCCCAAGTATAATCAGCAATCTAAAGGAGGTATTCATAACCTGGGTTATCTAACTTAGAAGGTGATTTTTTTTTTTATTCTGTTGTAAGGAGGAGAATAATCAGCAATTTGACTGGTGTGATAAACCTTCATTTTCATATTTCTTGTTCCCATCTTGGTGAGTTCAACAAAGGATCATTTTATTTATTTGGTTTTGTTCATTGTCATGTGCAGTGTCTAGCACTGGGGCCTGCTCCTGTAACTGAGCAGAGTTTCAGAAGCCAAACAGCCCTGTCTTCTGGTAAGCAGAAGTGTGTGCAAGGATAGTCCTGTCAAGTTTGATGGTATGTTTTGTGAGTGTATCCCTGGACTTGCTTTCCAGGATAAAACCACACAGCTTCCACCCCCCCTATAACGATGTAGCCCTCAGGGAACTTTTGAATTGCACTGGGAGTTATCCCCTTGGAGATGAAATCCCACAAACCACAATTTAGGAGACAGTGAAGAGCCACTGTTTGTTTGCCCTCCTTCCCTATCCTCCCAGCCTGTACTTAAGGAAGCCTTGAGCATGGTTATGGAGTGACCATTGCCTTGTCCACCTTGTTGCATCACCAGTGGTGGCCACAGATCCGCTTTCTTATCTCACAGATAACCACAAACAGCAGCACTTGTGGAAGTTGAGGGGAGTGTTCAGACTTCCCAGTCAGAGGTTTTCCCAAAGTTGCTGGGAAAGCAGATGTGTTCATTTTCCTTCCTCTTCCTCCAGTGCCCAGGATTTTGGAGAGCACTCAGTCCAAAAGCCTGGCTACTTAGAAGGAGGCATTTAGGCAGCAGTTGGCTTAACCCTGGAGCCCAGTTCCCATGCTGCTGGATTTCTGAGGGGCTCTGGTGGTGCCCACACAGTTCTGAGGGGATTTCAAGGCTTTGTCTGCCTGTTTCCATGTCCACTCTGCTGCACCCAGCAGCTTGATGGCTCTCCTCTGATCTGCCTGGCCTTTGTGTACTGGGAAGGAACAAAAGGTGGTTAACCTTCAACTGGAGCACTTGGTGTGCTGGAGTTATATTTCTTTATTTCCTGTTAATATTTTGACAGAAGCTTCTTTTTTTTATTTGTGCTAGCAGGTTTCTATAGTAACTATGAAACTTAGATAGAAAAATTAGCCAAGCATAGTTCAATCTGAAAATGTCCTTTGGGTTTCTAGTTTGGAGGCAAGGAAATAGTTCTTGGTCTTTTATTGGCTAGAAGATGGAAAGCAGCTTGGAGCTTACAGGTAAATTGTCTTAAGATATTCAGAAATGCTTATACATGAAGTAGGAGGAAAATTGTGTAACTATCAAGCTGCTCTAGAAATGAAAGGGAAAAAAAAGAGCAATTATTGCCAAGTAGAAATAGTGAACTGTGAGGTCTCAGCAGAAAAGTAATGTTTTAATGCAGTTTTTAAAAAGTTCTTTGTTTATGATTTAAAATAGAAATGGCTCCTGTGTATGCTTTGGAAACACTGCGTAGTATCTTCTACTTACTCTGCAGTCTCAGTTTTTAGGGCAGCATAGGACAGCCAGAACTGAGATTCTGCGCTCCAGACAGATGACACACACTTGGTGGATGGCTTTTTAAATTGGTCTTTCCATCAATAAGAACTATTACAACAGCAATAAAATAATGGCCTTATTAATATTTGCAAAGTCTGAGAAAATCAAATTATCTCAGTAGAATGTTTTTTATCTTTCAAATGGAAATAATCAGTCTGCTGCCAACTGTAGCTCTCAAAATATGAAGATTTTAAGTTAGGTTACATTTTATAGTTTTATATTACTGCTTTCCCCCATGATTTTAATGGGTTTGTCTCAATTTGTTGCTTTCTGATGTATAAAGAAAAAATACTTTTAATTTTATCTCCCCTCTCAATGTAGAAGTATTGGGAATACCAATGTGGCCCTCCATGGTTTTGCTGGGAGACTTGCTTTGTGTCTGAGAAGATACTCCCAGCTTCTACTGGCAGCTTTTAATGAACAGGGCAACCATGTCATCAGCTTCATCAGCTAGGGAGAGTATGTTAGTTAAGATGTCTTCAAATAAGACACAAGACTGAGATAAATATAAACTTTCCTGTCGCCAGTTAAAAATGTTCTCAGTCTGTCAAAATCCTCCTGCTTATCCAGTCAGCACTGGTTTGTGACAGTTTTCCTTGAACCCTGCTGTCCCCTCTTTTCTGACAAGAGAGAAAATTCCTTAGTGCCTGTCGTTCTGTGTCCCCTGTGTGTTGCAAGGAAAGCAGTGCCAAGGAAAACAGATGAAAGGGCATGTGTGAGGCCTTGCAAAGCAGCTTGGAGCTCAGAACAGAAAGGAACAAGCGAGGAGAAAAATGTCACTGGTGGCAGAGAGGCTTCTTCTTTTGTGGGCTTCCGCCAGGTCTGCTGGGGATTCAGTCTTCAGTCTGCTCAGAGGGATGGATTTAAAGTGCTTTAAACCCAAGTTTTCCTCTAAAGGTCACACTGTTAGACAAGAAAATTTGGTTTGCCCTATCTGTGTATTCTGTTTCAAATGACAAAAAAAATTGAAATGGTTGGGCAAAACCTGTATTGACCAAAATCTCTTGTAGTGCTGTTGATACTTGATCCTCTTGATTGCCAGGAGGACATTAAGACTCTGAATCTTCCTGTTGCTTTTTCCCTTTTTAAAAAAAGATATTCTACAGATACTAATGGCTACACCAAGTCCATGTTCTTGCTCCCTGTTTTTCATATCTTATCCATCAGATATCGCATGCACCAATTTGTTTTTATTTTGCAGACTGTAAGCTCGTGTCAGAGGCTTGTCACACAAGGTAATGTTTGGGAAGAGATGCCAAAAGAAATCAGAAACATCTCATCTCCATTCTTTAAAGATTATTTTAGCTAATAAATACATTCTTCTGCAATAATAAGGTTGCTCATCTAAATACTGCTTAATTTGTTTAATTGTGGGGAAAGCAGGGAAAAATCCATCTGTACAAATCAGTGAAAGGGAATTTTATGATTGGTATAATCTCTAAAATTAAATTGGATAATGTCTGCATAATGATAGGATTTGCATGGCTCTGTAGACCTCCTGCCTTTGAATAAGTTGTGATGTAATTACTCTATTTTTCTGCTTTGTGGCACTGCCAGAACTCGAATTTCTTTTTGTTATTTCAACTTATGGTTGAAGAGTCTGGGTCCTAAGAAAGAGTTACTTAGTTTTTAGAGGATTTGTGTAGTATTTTTGTTACAAATGTTGCTAAAGACTGACTACTTGGGTTTAAAGCTGTGTTTAGGCTGGATACGTGTTTACAGTTGGCTAGATTGTTTCTTTCCGGTTCTCTTTAATCAAATACATTGAAACAGTATAAATTGGTGTCTGTAATTGCTGAATCTGAGAATATTAATATTTTAGATTGGTCTAAATTAAGTTTTTGCTTTGCTATTAAATACATTTGATTTATATATTAAATATAGTTGTGATTGTGAAGTGAGTATTTCAGGCCATCAGAGGTGGGCTATGAACAGTTGGGGTTAATTCTGGCCACCTGATTTCAATAAAGGGAGGCTTTGCCAACCACCTTATGCTAATTTGGGTAATAAAGCAGAATTTCTGTGAATGGGGTTGGTACGGAGCGGAAAGGTACAGCCAAGGTGTGTGGTACTCCAGCTGTGCCGATTACGCGTTCCTGAGCTTTGGGTCATGCTCAGGAGCAGAATAGTTTTCTCTTTGCTTCTGAGAGGATTTCATTTCCTCGTGGTGAGCTCCTGCAGATTGCTGGGCTGGGATAGGTATGTGCATCCTGTTTCTGGGAATTCTTGTGTTCTTGGTGGGAGAAGAGTGAAAAGTTTCTTTGGAGCTGAACTGTGAGATTTTTTTTCTCTGTTTATTTAGTTTTGCTAACAAAAGATGCCTGATAAAATCCTGTCTCTGTTCTGAGGGGGTGGGGTGACATTCAGTGCATGAGGAACCTTTAGCAGAAACAGAAGTGGTTCTGTTTAGCATTACAGAACCACTCCTTGAAATGCTTTGGATCCTGTCCCTGGTGTTACTGATCAAAATGGGTGCAAGAGTGAGGTGAGAGTGGCGGCTGTGTCTGAAGTATTTAATGGCCTTTTAGAAGCATCGTGGTGGTGGGTTCTTAATTTGACAGCCTGGGAATTGTAACAGGGAACGGTTGTGATAGAGCCAGGATTAACGTCTCTTCCTTGTGTCCTTCTGTTCATGCTTTGGTTGGCACTTGGGTATTGCAGGGGAGTGGAACTGCCTTTCTTTTCACTAAATAGCTGATCAAAAGGAGAAGAAATGGCACATAGCTCACCTCTGTCCCGGTCTGTTTACAGTCTCTGTGTTGCTGGGCAGCTTGCCTCAAGTGGAGCTATTTTAAAAGAGGAGAAGTTGTGAAATTGGACCATGTAAAAATGATATTGAAAAAAAACTTGCCTAAGCCAGTTTGATTATAGATTTCTGCTTAGACAACGAGAAAATGTTATTTGCTGGAGACCTGTTTGCAGAAACAGACTATTTAAAATGCTTGTTTAAACCTGTTTTCTTCATGCATTTCAAATAGTGCAGTACAATTCTCCCTGCAAGTGATGCATGATTCCACTTTGCAGTAATTGTCATGAAGGCCTGAAATGACCTACACCTGGGCTTGTTAATGATCAAAGGTCTTGGCTCCTTTTGTGATCCCAGCTGTGATGCCCTCAGGGTGTCCAACATGGAGCTCCATTTTCCCCCTTAAATCTTCAACAGCTCCCATCTTCTGTAGCAGCTTGCACACTTTCCTCACAAGATTTCCAAATAGTTTCCTAAACTGGAAACATCTCTTTAAAAACTTAGACCTGTAGCTAAAAAGAGCCAAATGAGAAAAACTAATTATTTGCTGTGGCTCTGCAGCCTGATCTAATGATGTGAAAAGGTGCTATTAATAGTTAATGTTCTTAATCTTGAATGGTTTAAATATTTGGCAAAATCCTGTATTTAGAACAATCGCACCATAACAGGAGATGTTTTAAATGGAGTTTGTGTAGGCAGCTGCTTTTCTCAGGAAATTCTTGTGAGGTTGTGTGCCCTTGTTTTGTACTGCAGTAGGAAATTAGGCATCCAAGAACTTGAAATAATTAACTTTTAAATGGCTGCATGTGTTGCTAAACAGCTTGAGCTAGAAATGCTGCTGGGGCAGCCTCTACTGTGGGCACATGAACAACTTGGTACATTGAAGAAACAATTTCTCTTTCATCTCTGCCCTAGAGGGGTTGCTGCAAATGGAACTTCTACATGACGTGTGAGTCATGTCATGGATGCTGTTCCTTGGAGTATTAATTTTACCCTGTTTTCCTTTATTGTTAAATATTTATGTTAACAGGAGAGGCCTTTCACAATGTCCCACTGTGGGAGGTCTGTAAGGTAAAAGTAGTCCCTGGCCTGTTAGTTTGGTATCTTGCTCATTTCCTAAGCTTGCAAAGGTGAAATGGATTCTTAAAGACTCCATTTTTGGTAGTTTTGTTTTAAGACTAGCACACATTTTCCAGCAAACTAGTCCAGGAAGTGGTTTGTAAGTTCTGAAGGCTGAAACTGCCATCTTGCAGCCTAATGCAGTCTCCTGCCAAATTTAAACTGGGCATCAGGTGAAGTTCCCTCAGTATTTCTGTGGGTTTTGTCTGTTTTAATGCTGAGCTCATTGAACACAAAAATAAGGAGAGCAGCAGAACAATAAAGCCACTTTAGCACAGTCCTGCTGCTGCTAATTGGAAGGAGGCACATGGGTGCAGATGGAGGGGTCCTTCACTTACACAAATCCAGTGATGAGGTAGAGGAATTGTTCTGGCTCAGTTCTTATTTTCTCTGACTAGACTGAAGTCCTCTGCTTTCCTTTGGCAAGTATGTTTTGTGGGAAGAAAAAAGGCTCTTTTCTCATAAGTTGCTTTTCTTGGAATTGTCAATTTACTACTTATTTTTCTCTTCTCTGGAAATCTTTGCAGATAACTTTCATTCCATTAGTTGTGTGAGAAATCTCCATTTATTTCTCTACTTTTTACCTGGAATTTTGGTATTTAAATATTAAGTTTTATGCTGGTAATGTCAGCATATTGTAACATCATCAGTTAGTGGGAAATCAGCAAAAATTAAAATGTGGGTTTAAAATTACACGTCTTTGTCACACTGGTGTCAGGGTTCTTTATTTTTAAGCAACACTGAAATCTGATTCTTGTTGAAGGACGTTATGTTTTAGCTGAAATCATACTGCAGTTTTAAAATATGAGACTCCATGCTAATGAAAGAAGCAACAGGGCTGTTTGTGGGTGATTTGTTTTTTGGTTTTGGGGTTTTTTTAGGGACTATCTAATTTGCAAAAATCCAAGATAAAATTTACAGAATGTTTCTGGTTAAAAACAGGAATGCAGTCAGGCTGAGTCTCTAAAGTTCTCTCTAAGAGCCATCAATTGGAGCACTTCAGTAACTTTTATAAAGTGGTACCACGGATAAATAAGAAGTCAGCCTTTATCTTGGCTGCAATGCTGAAAGTACTTTACTAACTTGCATCATTACGGATTTTTGGCTGAAAAATTTTGGAGTAAGAACTCTTTTCATGGAGTGTTTATTTTGAGGTCTCATTCCTTTGTGTTTCATGAAACAAAATCTGTCTTCTGATGGAAGTGTTAACTGAGCAGTTCATCTTACTTAAAGGAGTTTTAGTTAGGATTTGTAAAAAGTTATGGTTTGTTTTTAGTTGTGATTTGTAAGAAGATCACTTAGATTTTCTTCTGTATATATTTGGGTGAAGCTTTGTTGTAGTGAAACTCATTTGTATGTCAGTTAAGCTGTTTTGAATATCTACTTTTGCTTGACAGTATTGTCACTCAGAGCTCGATGTATTCAGAAGGTTTTTTACTTGGTTCTTTGTTCTTTCTTGGTTGTGTTGCTTGTTTGGGTGGGTTTTTTTGGTCACCTAATTTCTGCCATTGAGATGCAAATAGGAGAAGCCATCCCTGGTGATGGATCCTAGAAGTGTCCTACTTATCTACAGAACTGCTTCTGAGCGGTTTCTACCTCCACATGGGAGATGGGGATTCTTCAGCAGTGTCACTGCTGGAAAAAAACCCTTTCATCATGTCAATTCAATTCCATTCTGCAGAGTGGTGGTTCAGTCAGCACCAATGCTGATGGGGAGTTGTCCTACTCCATTTTCCCTGCTTGCCTGGAGGTGTTACACAGGACCCACAAGGGCAGGAAAAAGCCCTTGTATCTTTTTCCTTTCAGCATGAAAAATGCCTTTCTGATGTGGGTGGTTCTCCTTGGCTGATTAGGAAACACTGCTTTTATGTAATCTCTTTTCACACTCCAGCCATGTGTGGAAAATGAAGTTTGGGTGTGGACATAATATCCTTCCATTAAGAGAACCTGGGAATTTAGTGGCTAGCATAGTGATTTTGTGGTTCTGTGTTGAGTAAATGGAAGCCAGACCTTAGAAGGAGTTTTTGTTTTGTGCTGTCTTAAGGAAACACTGAAAAATGGGAGCCCATGTTCTTAAACCCAGTGCCCTTCCCCAGAAATGGGAACCTCTGTCTCTGGGGCTGGAAAATGTGGAGTTTTTGGTAGAGATTGCAGTTAGCCTTTGGACAGGAAGGGAGCAGCACCTTTCAGGGATGACTTGTGTGTTTTCCTCTTCACCTCCTTGCCCCCCAGTGGACTCTGCTGTGTTTGTTTGCCCTTCTGCATTTCCAGCACCTTCTCTCCACTGCCTTGGTATTGGTTTGCTTGGAAGGCCCTTTTCTGTTGGGCTGTCAGGGTTTCTGTCCACAATCTGGTCCCATCAGGTCCATCCTGCTTTTTCTCTTGCCCCAAAGCGCAGAGCTCTTCCGGTACATCCAGCTTGTGCTGCTCTGGGATGATCTGGAGGAGGGAGAGTATGTGGTTTCAGGAAAGGTGTGGGCTGAGGAGCTGTCTCTGCTTGTGGAAAGGATCCTGGTGAGCTAAGGGATGTGGAGTCAAGCAGCTCCTGGAATAAAGGGCCTGTTGTACTTGGTGTAGCAGTTCTGTCACTCTGTGTCACTTACCCATCAGTTGTCCTCCAGTGTGGTTTTTGTCCTTAAAAGCTTTGCCACCATTGAACTGTGATACTGCTTTTAATGTGCTCTAAATTTGGAATTAAGGTTTCTCTCTATATGGTCCTTAATCAAAAAATGTAATTTTTAGAAAACTGAGCAGAAATGCCTTTGGCCCAGCAGGAATTGAGGATCCTTCTGAATACCAAGTCCTACACTCAGCTTTAATTCTTACTCTGTTTTCTGTTGTCTTCAGGTGATACTTATAAGCCACAAAATACAGCAAGAGATAAATGTTCTCTGAAACAAACCAAATTGACTGTATATTGTGACAGGAAATACAGGTTGTGAGAAGACTTGATTTTTGGAACACTGCTGTTGGGATTAACTTGAATAAGCCAGATAGGTCCTAAGTGTCTGCAAGTGGCATTGCTTCTGCACAAGTCGTGGTTTAGTGCCAAAATACAGCTTAGCTTAATGCCTTGCCTGACTGGTTTATTTTGTATGTGCTGTTGCAACTACCATATTTCTCACTTCTCGCCTTTCATCTTTTCAAATCAATTGCTTCTATTATTCTTTGCTTTTAATAATAATAATAAAAAACAAGCCAAAAATATCCCCACCTCTTTTTCAGTACTTGATTTTGTCCAGGCACATAGCAAAATTAAAGATTGTTGGTGTTTGTACTGAGAATAAAAATCTGATTTTAGTCCTTTAATATAATTTTTTGCTCCACTAATGCAACTGATGTAAATTGCAAATATTTAACAGCCTGAATTTGAAAACTTAAGCACTTCTCAGAATGAAAAAAAATTGCCTAAATGGTAGTATTCTTACATCAATGTAAAGCCAACAGGCCATGACGGACCTGGTAAAAACACTGCTGCTGACACAGAAATCCAGACAAGGACTGGTTTTGCTTTGCCTGTTTCCTCATGATGGTTGGTACTGCAGCTTTGAGTGGAAATTTGAGAACTGGATTTGTCTTGGGAGATACTGGGCTTAAAGCAAACTCAACAAAGCCAAATACACTCCTTGGATCATGCCAAAAAAGGCTTTAAAAATAATGGCTTCCTCTGGGGGCTTGTCTGTATAAGACCAAAAGGGAAAGAGTAAAGACATAAAGCAGATAGTATGGCCCAGTATTGCTGTGCCTCAGGAGTGCTGTGTTTGTGGGGTGTTTTGGAGCTTGCTTTAGTCATTTGAACTTTCACCAGTGTTTGAGTTTGTTGGGGCTGCTCTCATACTAGCGCGGGCGTGTGAGGAGACCTTGGGTGGGGAGAGCTGAGTAAGGATGGTGTGCCACTGGCAATGGCAGGTGTAGCTGCCCAGTGGTGTACAAGGTCAGGGAATGAAAATAAGAGTAGCTGCCAAGGTGTGTCTCACCCTATGGCTGGTCACTGGCTTGGAGGGTGGGATCTCAGTAAAGATCCCATTGTGAATGGGGAAATCTGGGTATCGGCTCTCCCAAATCACCTGGCTCTGATGATGGTGTTCACTGGTTCTCTTGGGTGTTGGCTGTTGATCTGTTGGGTTTACTGGGAACTGACTCCTTGTGTGCTTTCTCCCCTTTTCATCCTGGCCCTTCCTTCTGCTGAAGTTATTTGTTTGTTTTTCAGATGAGACCATTTTTGCTCTTCCTGCTACATCTGCGCCTCTGATGCACTCCTCTGCAGGCAAGTTCTTTCTGCTCCCTTTTGTCTGAGTACCTCCTGCCTTTCTGACCTCATTAACCCTTTCCCATTAGTCTGCCTCTACTAAAAGTCAGCATGGGTCCAAGAATAGCCTCTGTCACATTTTTCAGTTTTGACTTTTTGGTTGATCTATTCCAGATTTTCATATGCATTGGTCAACTGTTTCATAAACAAGAATACAGCCATCTATGAATTCTTGAACCCTTGATGTAGGAGAGAAGTTGATACTGTTAACAGGTTAACACATCAAATCATAGTTGCTTTACTGATTTAGCAGAAAGATTTAATCTATATTCACTTTCTGCAGTATTTTAAAGAAGTAAAATTTGCACCTGTAGTATTGATTTAGTGGTTTTTATTAGGTACACCATCCACAAATTCCCATTTTAAAAAAAGTGTCAAAAAAAGACTTTGCTGGCACATGTTTGCGCAATATGTTTATGCCCAAGCATCCACACACACCCCCCCCCCCCT